>CAUYON010082325.1:0-34130 GCA_963573935.1 Arctocebus calabarensis
GTCTCACACTGTCTTCCTGTGTCCCCAAAGGGATGTTTCTGGGCAGATCTCGCCAGCCAGAGATGCCTGAAGTCTTCTCTCCCCAGTCTCACCGAGCCCAGTTGCAAGGAAGCTGTTAGTCGGCCACCATCTTGGCTCCTCCCCTCATGCAGGTTTTTTTAATAGGAACTTTTGATAATAGCATTATGCACAAATTTCCTTCTACTTTTGTAAGTGTATTTATTTGTATACACACACATTTTATATAAAGATTGGAAGAAATTTTAAAATATTGAATTACTAAATTATGAAAAATCTGTATGTAAATCTAAATGCTGGTTAACTCTTTGGATTGGCTACAGGCATGTCTTCACTGAAGTTATTTCTGTTATTGCCTATGAACTTTAATAGTTTTTTATGTTATAAAAGAGTTAAGAAGCAGTAGTATCAGGAATAAGATCAAATCATTTTTTTTTCAAATAGAAGAATCTGTCATACATGTTAACCAACTGATGTATTCTGCTTATAATAAATTAGGTGTTCCAAACAAGTTTTGCACCAAAACTTATTGAAAATAGTATTTTGTTGCTATGGCAACCCCGAACAGCAACTAGAAACTAGAACGTTAAAGGTGAGACAGAAAAGACAAGCAGAGAGTTCATCTTTAGCTAACTGGCATTCCTTTTTTAATTTCTAAAAATCCAGAGAGCAATTCAGAATTCTTACCAAACATACAAAAATGGTTTCCCCCTTAAAATAATTTGGATTTAGAATTTCCAGTGATATTTATATTTATTGATTAATAATCCATTGATTATTAAATAAAATGAATTTAATAGTTCTCCATTTTTTTCCTGAATCTCTAGTCTTTTTATCTGAGCTTTGATTACTTTTGGTACATACTGAGCATTTAGACCCTTAGCTCAGGATGTTATAGCAATTTATTGATTGAAACTCTGGTTTTCAAAGTGTATTTGTGAATCCTAAGGGTTCCACAAACAATCTCTAATGTTTCCTTGGAAGGAAGTACGGTCATGTGACTGTTTGATTTAGATATTTTCTGTTTCTTTTAGGATTCACCTCCACACCCCACTAAAAATTACAATTAGTGGGGCTCAGAAAATAAGCGGGCAGTTTCATAATTCAGAAACCATGGAGCAATTTGATAAAAAATTATACAATATTAAATTCTGAACAATTTTTGACATGAATTTCAAATAACCATTTGAACAACAAATGGAACATTTTCTATTTATATTTATAAGATATATTAATACTCAGCAAAAATGTGGTTATATTAAAATTCAAAAAGGTAAAATTTTATTTTGTGTTATAATTGGTAGTCATTAAAAAACAATCTTAATTGAAGTCAATTAAGTCACCTGAGTTTCTGGTATGCATGACATTGCTAAGCTTTTGGGGCTATAGGATATTTTTTATTAGATGGTATTTGCCTTAATGGACATTGATATATCCCCATAAAGACACATAATATAACTAGGTAACTACTGGAAAAAAATATAGTGTAATTAAAAAAGCCAGATTGAGATAATATTTTTTCTAGAAGTTAAAAAATATACTTCACATGGGAAGCAAAATTCAATTACATGGTCAATATCAAGGTGTGAACTGGCACTGCTCTGGGGAAATGAGGAATTTTCCAGGCAAAGCAGGATGTATGGTCACCATATTCTTGGAAGATGTTATTAGAAGAGGTATGTAACATTATGGTGTTAGGAACCAAAATTTAAAATCTCTAAGATAATCATCTAGAAAAGTATATCTAAATTTTGGATTCATGTCTACTGTGTCTCAGCAAAAAATTCCTACAGTTAAAGTGTGGGCCCTTCTGTGGTTTCTGCAGAAGGGGAAGGGAATGTTAACCTAAAAGTCCAGAATGCAGGTGTATAGATTACAACTGAGCACCCCTTCACTTTGCAAGCCTGACGTCCTTCAGTATCAGCAAAGGCAAGGAAGGTTTTGGAGGAACCAAAGCCTTCCTTTGACTTGGCTACAGGAGTAAGAAAGTGTGAAGGAAAAGAGAATAACCTTCTTGTGCTGCTTGCAGTTCTTATTAGAGATCTCTGCCCCCTCAGCCCAGGCCCCTCTCTCATAAGGATGGCAAAGGAAAAGGAAAAAACTCCAAAACTTAGCTACAGGTAAAGATAAATACTTATTAATTCATAGATTTATTCACTTCTATTACTCCCCACCTATTGTTTATTTATCAAAATTTACTACAAATTCCCCACCTACTATTTAACAATACGGTAGTTGAGGAATAAAGTCACTTATTGCGGGGAACAACCAGCTCAGAACTTACAAAAGTGGAGAGAGACAAACATTAAACAAGCACTCCCACGATTCTAGCAGGGTAACTCTGACATGTGCCCAGTTAATATTTGTCAAATATGTGACACATGTAGTCATAGAAATAAATCGTGGGCAGAGGTGGTTTTAGATTGTTGAGGTCAGGAAAACCCTTTCTGTGGCTCTAGAAAGAGACTGAAGGGCAATGTCTTCACTTTCATTGTGATCATCCCAGAGCTTATTGGCACCTTGAACCATTAACTTGGGTAAGGGAAAACAATGTAAAGTACAGGAAAAGACTGATTTTTTTAGTATCAGATTAAATGACCCCCAGCAGTCAGGGAAGACAGAAGATACTTGGCTAAACATTCATGATGACTTCCTAGATCTCTGATTTTTTTTCAAGCTCTTGAAAATTAAGTCTACCTCATAAATTTCTGTGTTCACTCTTTGGAGAAAAATATTATAGCATCAATTCTTTTATTGTAACATGGCAAATTTATTTTTTTTCTGGTGTGAAAGATTTGGCAATAAGAATGCTCGTATTTCTGCTACCTCCCCCTGTTTCATTTTGGGTTTAAGGGGTTTCTTTGGAATGAAGAATATAAGCAAACAAATATAACCTTTATTAAAAGAGTAATATAAATGATAAAGAAACTTTTTAAAAATGTCAATACCTGAAAATTACTTGACCAGTATGTTCCACACTATATCCAAAATATCCATTTTTCTGTTCTGCTGTATACACATGTATTTGGCATATAAGTTACTTATGCTTAGAAACAGTGTATGAAAAAAATAGCAGACAAATGTACTTCCAGAAGGATATTTAAATTGATTTTTTGCCCCCATACCTTTGTTTTTCTCTCAAATTCCGTTTAACTTTATATGTCATCCCATGTATTGTAGTTCATTGCATTATGGCTGGTTTTGCCTCCACTATTTTTGGTTCACTTGATAGACAGGTGTTTGGAGACATATTTGGTACTTTTGAATACCATAAAGAAGTATTTTATAGATTTTTAGGTCTTTAGCTATTCCTCTTCTTTATACACTTTTCCTTTGAGTAAAATGGACCACTTTTATGAAAAAAATTATAGTTCATCAAATATTCATTTATTGCTTTATGGTCTTTTGGTTGTATTATATTTTACTTGGCACTCAGTTTTATTTTGCTTTATTTGGATTTTCCACTTATGTGGCATCTGTGATATGTTGATCTATTACTCAAAGAACCATAATTTTTTTTCCAGAATTCCTATTTTCTGAATAATTCATAAATCAAATAAGAGAATATACTCATTTATTACAAATCAACATTGCCTTGTTTATAGAAAGAAAGAGAAATAGAGGATAGAAGAAAAGGTGGGAGGGAGATGTCAGTTGTCTCTAACTTTAGATAAATAGAACTGTAAAGCTGAAAAGACCTTAAAAATAATTGAGCCTAGTGATACCAACTTCTTTGAATGTGAAGCCACATTTTAAAAATATATATTTTTTTTCAGGACCATATGTAATGGCAGTTGTTGCTTTAGTGAATATTGATCACAAGAGGTACAAAAAGCTTTATGAATTTAGTGATATTTTAACATTAAATTTACATCTTATTATAACCCTTATATCTATATACATTTGAAAAATTAGTGCACAGATAACATATGACATTCTGGCTGGGGGAAGAAAAGATTAAGATATGAAAAATTTGTGGAGGAGGGCAAGATGGCTAACTAAAGACTATCTTGGAGGGAAGGTAGGGTTTCTGATAAAGGAGAGGGGGAGAGGAGGTGTATATCATAGGGAGAAGTAATGGAGACTGCCAGTGCTCTAATGGAGGAAAAGTGTGAAGTAGTGAAGAAAGAAGATAAAGGAAAGAAAATATCGGAGACGATAAAGCCCAGAGAGGCTTGAAGCCCAGTGAAGGGGCAAGAAGAGATTCCTTTCTCCCTCCAGCACTCCTTGGTGATCAGTGGTCTACCAAGTTTCTTGGAGCTTTTCTATCTCCATGAGCCTGGGCATGGTGGCAAACAAGGAAAAGTAGGGAGAAATTGCATGATCCAAGTTCCATGTGAGGTTCCCCCACCATGGAGAGTGACTTGAGAGGCTTGAGAGGCTTTCCTGCATTCAGACTCTTGTACTTCCTCGCTGGTCCTCCACCCACTGCAGCCGTGAGAGCAGTTGAAGCTGAGAATTTGGCTTGGTGGGTGGCTGCCTTCCTCAGCTGGCATGTCCTACAGTCTGAAGTCGCCACAGAAACAAGGGGCAACGGCCTTCTGTTTGAAGACCTGCAGGAGACCTGGGGCACCTGAGCTGGGAGGTCCCTGCCTGCAGCTTTCTACAAAGACACACTGCAGTGGGTCAGAAATGTAGGCTATGTCCCCCCACCACTCAAACATGGTCACTGGTATCACATGGGGCAGGTTTGGCATTGGATTCAGGGGTGAGGGGACAGAACTGAAGGAGGAATGCTATGGGGTTCTGAGATATGGGATTCTGGGAGAACACCCATACCTCCTGCAGGAAAATGATGCTTTTGGAGTAGGACAAGTCCACAAGTAGGACCCATTTGGGGGCTATAGCAACCAAACATTGTGCATTCAGTCACTCAGGCTTCTGGGGAACTATGGCCCTTCCGCATCTAATACAATTGGGAGATCAGATTGAGCCCGGTGTTGGCAAGCAGCCACTTCTCCCCAGCATCATGTAGTCCATGGAGCATGGGGCCCATGACTTTCCTCCTGAGGACTTTGGCTGCCTGCTGTGTGAGATCCCTATGTCCCAGTACTTGCACTTCAGCAGACATACAGGCCAGTTTTATGTACTTGCACTTCAGCAGACATACAGGCCTGTGCTCCCTGGAATAGAACGGGTCACTTGGAAATACGTAGGGGAAGTTTGGGAGCTAGGCATACAAATACAAGACAGACATTGAACACCAGGAAGACTTATAGCAAATATATTATCTCCAAGAGACATAGTAATAAACCTAGCCGAAGTCCAAATGAAGCAGAAAATTCTGCAAGTAGCAAGGTGACAGCATCAGATAACCTACAAAGGAAAACCCATCAGGCTATCTTCAGACTTCTCAGCAGAGATCTTACAAGTCAGAATGGATTGGGCACCCATCTTTAATCAACTTATACTGAAAAACTTTCAGCCTAGAATTTTGTATCCTGCAAAACTAAGCTTCACAATAGATGGAAAAATTAAGTCCTTTCTAGACAAGCAAACACTGAGGGAATTTGTCCTGATCAGATCTGCTCTGCATAACATACTTAGAAAAGCACCATATAGAAATCAGCAGAATAGATATGAATAGATATGGTTAATAGTGTAAATTAACCTACAAGAACCCCCCAAACTCACAACTTGCATAAGGTAATAGACCAAGAGTGAAAGGACTACCAGCAAGAACTGACCAACACCTCACATTTCAGTGCTATTAATCAATGTGAAGGAACTGAATGCTTCTCTCAGAAGACATAGAGCCTAACAAATTACCAAAGTAGAAAATAAATGAAGAAATAACAGACTTAAACAAAATTGAAATCAAATGAACCTAACAGACATTTATAGAACATTCTGCCCCCAAAGGATAGAATATACATTCTTCTCAGCAGGACATGGAACATTCTCCAAGAATGATGATATCTTGGGCCACAAAACAAGTCTCAACAAATTAAAAAAATCAAAACTATACCATCTTCTCAGGGCATAGCAGAATAAAACTAGAAAATAATGCAAGAGAAACACTCAAACTGACACAAAGTCAAGAAAATAATACAAGAGAAACTCTCAAATTGACATAAAGTTGAGGATATTAAATCATTCTGGGGAATGATTATAAAGTGAAAAATAAAACAAGATGGAAATCAAAAATTCTTAAGCTGAATGACAGAGGGAGCACAAGCTATCAAAATCTTTGGGACATAGCAAAAGCATTCCTCAGGGGAAAATTTATAGCCTTAAATGCCTAGATAATAAAGATAGAAATCTCATAAATTAACAAGCTAATGTTACACCTCAAGGAGCTACAAAAGGAAGAACAAATCAAATCCAAACTCACCAAAGGAAAAGAAATAATGAAAGTCAGAACAGAACTAAATGAATTGAAAAAGAAAACAAAAAAATACCAAGCATTAACAAACAAAAAGTTGGTTATTTGAAAAGATAAATTAAATTGATAGACCTCTGACTAGATTAACCAAGAACAGAAGAGAAAGGACCCAAATAAGCTAAATCAGAAATTTTAAAGGTGACATTACAACTGATACCACAGAAATACAAAACATCATCCATAAATATTATGTAAATCTCTATGTGCAGGAACTGAAGAATGTACGTAGTGGGCCAGCTCCCACACAACCTGTGGATATCCCCAATGCTTGTTGGTGAAGAGGGAATGAAAGAAATAGACTAGCGGCAAAGTAGGATTTAAAAAGAGTGGGCCCAGGGGACCAACACCACCTTTTGCGAGAGACAGCAAAAGCCCTGGCTGTGGCTTAACTAAATATTTATTACATATGTTATCATGAAATCATCAAAAAAATAATCACCAGGGGGGGGAAAAACCTACCCTATATATCATTCTTTTTTATGGCATTCGCAATTTCAACTAAGCTACTGTTTAACTATTATACCCTTTAGTGTTCCACTCTATACTAATTATAAACTAAAGAAATAAAATGCAGTCTAGAGAACAAAGAACTGGACTTAGTTAGAAGCAGGATGCAAGAGCTGTCAGCAGGTTTGATCATGCACACAATTTCCACAGGAGGGAATTAAGTCTCTGGGTTCTTAGGGGCAGACAGGCTAATGCCATACCCATATTGAAAGCCAGAAAGAAAGAAGTTATTTTTCTTATCTATCCTCAAGAGGCTGTTCCTCTTTGTTTCTCTTTTACAGTGCCCCTGAAACATGTGCTTCTCCCAGGACATCTAGCAATAGCTCATTCATTACCCCCCAGAGTCCTTTGTACAGGCTCTCTATAGGGGAAAGGTCAGGCCTGAGCACAACATTTCTTGTCTTTTGTTCCAAGGCCTGTGCTGCCACGTTCAGCAGACTTTTGGGGCTCCTGATATGAATCTTGGTTTTCCCGCATACAGAGTCTCTTCAGAATCCACCGCTTCTATCAGTCTTTTATCCTTTGCCTCACAATCCACATTCCCTAATAAAATATTTCGTAAATTCCAATTTAAATAAATACATCAAAAGGACACCTTCCTGTGTCTCTACTCCTCAGCCTAGTTCTCCCAAATTTCCACCCACAAATGTAGAGAAAATGGACAAGTTCCTGGAAACATGCAACCTCCCAAGACTTAATCAGGTAGAACTAGAACTCCCGAATAGAACAATAATGAGCAGTGTGATCAAATTAGTGATTTAAAGTCCCCCCAGTAACAAAAAAGTCCTTGAACAGATGGATTCATGGCTGAATTCTATCAGATCTATAAAGAACATGTATCCATAATACAGAAATCATTTCATAATATTGATAAAAAAAGAATCTCCCCCAAGTCATTCTATGAAGCCAGTGTCAACTTGATACCAAATCCAGGAAAGGAAACAACAAAAAAGGAAAAGTACAGATCAATATCCCTTATGAATACAGATGCACAAATCCTCAAAATACTAGCATACTGAATTTAATAGCACCTTGAAAAAATAATCCATCAGGGCCAGGTGGGCTTCATCTCACGGTTGCAAGGCTAGTTCAATACACCAATAAATGTTGTTCACCACATAACAAAAGCAAAAACAAACACCATGTGTTCATCTCAGTAGATGCAAAGAAAGCCTTTGACAAACTCCAGCACCCTTACATGATAAACGCCCTTAAAAAAGTAGGTACAATAGGAACACATTTCAAAATTATAAAAGCTGTGGACAGATCCATAGACAAGATCTTACTGGATGTTGAAAAGTTGAAAGCATTCTCCCTAAGAATTGGAACAAGGCAAATATGTCCACCATTACTGTTTCTGTTCAACAGAGTGCTGGAAGTCCTAGCCAGGGAAATCATGTAAGAAGAGAAAATTAAGACTATCCAAATCAGGAATGTGGAGGTCAAACTATTGCTTTTTGCTGACAATATGATCTTCCATCTAGAAAACCCACAGGATTCCACCAAGAATCTACTAGAATTGATAAATAAATTCAGGAAAGTCTCAGGATAAAGAAATCAATGTAAAAAAGGCAATAGTATTTCTGTATACTAATAACAGTCTTGCCAAGAGTCAAATCAAAGACTCAATGCTATCTACAATAGCAACAAAGAAAATAAAATACTTAGAAAAATACTTAACTGTGGAAGTAAAAGGTCACTTCAAGGAGAACTAGGAAACTCTGAGGAAAAAGATTGCACAGGATACAACAGTTGTATAAGTATTTCTGGGGCAGAGTATCTTTCAGTTGGAAAGCATAAAATTTCTGTTAACTCTTTCTTTTTGTATTTTTAAACTGAAAATTAAACAGGTGAAGATACTTGTCCAAGATCTTATTAACTGATAATTTAGATTTATGTTTCTGCTAGCTAAGTAATCTTTCCATACCAAAATACCACCTTCAATGAGGAGTTATTGAATTCTATACCTCCAAAATTCAGACAAGATCCTTGAAGCAACAATGAATTTAGCTTGTACCTTTTTTTCATTTGATTATATTAATTATTTGTATTCACACATATTATGGCCAGATTTAGCAATTAAATAATATTAGAATAAAAAGTATTGGCTCATGCTAGATCAATAACAATAGTATTTTGCATTGCTTTAAATTAATAAGGAAGCACTAACAAGACATTAATTTACTGATTTGATATTTAAACATTTACATATATTCATATGATTCTTCAGATTTGATAAGACAGGTTTCATAGTGGAGTTCCACAAATATTTTTAACTTATCACCTGACTAGTTAAAGTAAGCAACGGACTTAATAGTTACTAAATTTAAACTTCAGACTTTTAGGAAAGCCTGTTTTTGTGGCATGTCTAATGCATCGTTACATTTCTAACATCACTGGGAAAGATAGAGCTTTCCTAGTCATCTCTGCAAAGACTAAGAGTTCTCCTGGGATTGTGAGAGGACGGAACTGGCTCCTGAATGAGGTACAGATCATGTATTCAGCACAGACATGTTTTGAAAAGAATCAGTAAATCTCAAGGGAATGTGGCCAACAACTGCTTACCCTTACATTTGAGCCAGTTATACGCCTGCACAGATGCCTGGGTGTCATCTCTAAAATATTGGGGGGAAATGCTGTCTACCTGGAAGTGATAACAAATCATTATCCAGAAAAAAAAGAAACTTGTTATTACCTACTGCTGAAGTGGTTATGTAGTAATGATTTGATTTTTAAAGTTGCAAATATGTATTTTATTATGTCCTGGCAATATTGTATTATTTTTGTATTATTGCATTATGGTAGTGCTCAGGAGAATCATGAACCATCTTTAAATAAATTATAAGAGAATAAATAAATTAGTTAATGATGGATTCTGATAGTATCTCAAATACATTAACGTTAAGTTGTAATGATGTTAAACATCATCAAATGTCTTTGTAGACATTTGTCACTGTTTGACCTGCAGCACCTATGACTGAACCCTGGTGGTACTGAGGCTGGAGGGACTGTATAGTGTTGCCCATGTATGGAGCCACTGAATGCAAATCAGTGCCTGGAATTCAGGTTTTCTGTCCTTGAGAGTTATTAATGGGCATGGAAAGCAGATCCTCACTGGGAATTGTAGACATTTAAAAAAGAATAGGCAATGTAAAAAAGTAAACTTTATGTTGGGGTATACAAATTCCACAGTATACTATGAAAGGCCCTACGACTATGCATCACATTTTTTTTTTTTTTTTGAGACAGAGCCTCAAGCTGTCACCCTGGATAGAGTGCGGTAGCATCACAGCTCACAGCAACCTCCAATTCCTGGGCTCAAGCAAGTCTCCTGCCTCCACCTCCCAAGTAGCTGGGACTACAGGCACCCGCCACAACACTCGGCCATTTTTTGGTTGCAGCCGTCATTGTTGTTTGGCAGGCCCAGGCTGGATTTGAACCCACCAGCTCAGGTGTACGTGGCAGGTGCCTTAGCTTGTTGAGCCACAGGCTTGTCCGAGCCTATGTATCACTTTTGAAAACTTTGGATTCTAAATATTGATGCTCTAAGGATGTTTCAGAGCCCCTGTTGTACTCACTTTCCAACATTACTTGGGGACAGGCCCACTGGGATTACCTTTCCATTTTGGTCAAGCCTAATTCTTGTGGACATTTAGCTAGTGGTGAAAGTCACAGAACCCATGCTCTCTACAATGTTCAGATTTATTAATTTCCCATGACCCTGTAATGAATTTGTGCTTTTAAAGGTAATATAAGGAAAAATAAAGTGGATAGAGTAGACATAACTGTAATTACTTTAGAATTCTACTTTCTGAGTAGGGTAGATTTAATAAGCTTGAAGTTACCTCCAAGCTCTAAAATTTCTAATCCTTCTAGACTTGTTTTTAGCAATATTAACTTCTTGTTTTTCTTTAAAATGAAAACAATCCAACTAATATCAAAAGTCTACTTGTGGCTTATAAAAACCAATGACAATAAGGAATGAGAAAAATGTGTACTTCCCTATAAGGCAAACAATTTTATTTAACACATCTTCATGCATTTAAAGCAAAATAATGAGAAAATACCAATTCCACAAAAGCTCATTTTGAGAGCATTTTCAGAGTTCCCATACCATGGCTGAGGTATAGATTAAACCCTCATGAATGACTTTCCAGTACTCCAGAAAACTGAGTATAACATTCCTCTGTTGGCCTGTACAAAAACAGCAAGCCAAGTTATGAAAAAGTGCTTTTGTAAGTAAGTATTAAAATGAGCGTTACTTAAAATATAAAACCCAGAGATGTTTGCAAAAATTGTAAATTTTATAACTAGGAAATTCCCAAGAATTCATAATATTTATATTGTGTTGATGGTTTTCTCTGGAGTTGCAAATGCTGAGATTGAAATGAGTTGCGAACACCATGCTTCAAATACACCCTTCAGTTTGCTCCTGCAGCAATTTCGTCAAACAACCTGCTTGAAAATAATCTATTTGTAGAACCTAGGAGAGGAAGAAAACCTGCCACATTATATAATTCACTGAGCAGCTTTGGGCTCCCACTCTGCCAATCCATCTTAAATAGTGGCTAGCGCCCTGCATCTAGCGATACATATGATCAAGCAATGTAGTACAGAAAGAGAAAGGCCCCACAACTTGGCATCCTCGTGGACATTTATCTTTCGGAAAATCAAATGGGTCCAACTTTTGCCAGAGTTTAATAGCAAAGCTGTCACATTTTACACAAATGAGTGTGGAGTCTGTTAGCGAATGGAGAGTGGGGCCGCGGAGGGGCAGCAGAGGAGGTGGGGCTGCTGGCTGGACTGTTCTCAAAGTGGCCCCGGTTTTGGGGGGAGGGGCGGGGACGCTCCGCGCGCCCGGAGAGACGAAGTAGTTAAAAATTACTAGCGAGGGGCCGGAACGCGGGGATGAGGATATATAAGACGGTGCCTCCAGCGCAGAGCAGCTGCTGCTGCTGTGAGAGCCGCGACCAATGCGCAGGGACTCAGCCCCTGACTAGTCTTTGGCTTTGGGAGAAGCAAAGCGCCACAGCCGGGGCTGCTGCTTCATCCCAGGGACGGACGCGTGACCGCCTAACCTCTGCGCCCTGTCCCCAAAGGGACAGCGGCGTCTCTAGCCCAGCACAGTGCGTCCGGCTGCAGGTCCCGGCCGAAGGCGATGTGCGCAGGGGGCCGGGCAGCGGCGCTCGGGCGGCGGGAGTAGGGCGCAGCCAGGAGGCCGGGAGGCCGCAGGGTTAGAGCCGCGGGCGGACACCGCCGTCTCTCCAACACCTGCTGCCGCCACCGCGCCGCCATGAGCCGCGTGGTCTCGCTGCTGCTGGGCGTCGCGCTGCTCTGCGGCCACGGAGCCTTCAGCCGCCGAGTGGTCAGCGGTGAGTCGAGGGCAGCGGGCGAGCAGAGGAGGCAGCGGCGGGGACACGGGGCGCTGCGGGGCAGCCTGCCCTCGACGGGGCTCTCCCGGAGGTTAGAAACCTGAGTGGAGGGAAAGAGGCCGGGAGGCGGCGGGGAGAAAGGGATTGTGCTGCTCTCCGCTATTTCCTCCCTGCACACCCCCGAAAAGTTTAAAATTTGCTGAAGTGACCGTTTCAGAAGCTGCGAAGCGAGCCGCTGCTTCATCCTAAACGGTACAGCCTTTTCCAGGTGCGATTTCCACTTTCTTTATCAGAGCGTTGCCCACAGGGCCGGGCTCGCACCTGCAGAAGGGGTGGGGCAGGGCGGAGGCAGACGGAGCCCAGACGCAGAAGAGCCTCCTCCTCCAGCCGCAGACGTGCAGCCCCGGTTGCTCGGGTTGGACTTCAGTTCCTGCACCAGGTTCACTCCGGAGCTTTCTGAGATCAGACCAATTCCTTGCGGGCCGCTTGTGGATGCCTGGGCGCGCAGCCTTTGTTCTCAGCGGGACTACTGGGAAGGACAGGGTGGGGGAGGCGGAGTGGGGGTTCGGCTCCTTGCGTGTACACGCCTTTCCTTCGCACACACTTTGTTCCAAGTTGGGGACTTCTTAGAAATGAAATTGGGCAGAGGCGTATTTGGTAATGACTGCAGGTTCCTGCGTAGTAGGTGCACAATTATCTATCCCGTCAGTGCAAAGCAAATGGAGAGAAATTGGCGAGCTTCCCAGCAATTTCGCTGATTGCTTTATTCTTTCAATTTTCAGTGTCCTATCGTTGAGTAATTTATTCTGCATCTATCCACCCTCACTTTCTGGGAAGGTGTCTTTAAAAGGATATAAAATCTCAATAGCCTAGGATAAATGTGAATAGGCCTTACATGAAGGTTGAACATAACTACCCTTCCCAGCTCCTCAGGAGGCGGAGGCAGAGAGTTGGGGTTGAGGGTTCACTTTGAGGTGAGGAGTTTGAGACCAACTTGGTCTATATAGCGAGACAAAGAAACAAAGAAACTTTTGCTATGCTGTATGTTGGATGTTATGTGGGCATGTGTTTTAGGAGTGAAAAGGCTTTTTTTTTAAAACGTCAAAAGCACAGATAGCGCCCCCCTTTTTAAACCGCATTTTGTGCATCTGTACAACAGGTGTCACTAGATGTAGAAATAGATGACAGATGACAGCAACTTAATTAGTTGTGAGGCTAGACCTTTAGACACTGGCTTATTAAGCTTAATTGTTACTGATCTTCCCCTTGGCATTTTGTGATGCTCTCCATCTCTAGAATATAATTCTTAAATGTGTAGTTATCAATCATTCTCCAAAAACCTTTTTTTTAGGAAGATACAGAAGCTGTGATATTAGATTCTTTTTTACTCTAATTTAGCTGCAAAGAAAAAGTTTAGTATCTAGACTGATCTGATTGTGCGAATTACTTATCCAACTGCTTTGTGTTCTTCAGAATTATGAAATGCAAGTGAATGAAAGCAGAGACCAGGCTTTGAGTTGTAAGATGATTTTTTAAAAAACAGAAACACTTCATTGACTTAAATAATATCTTTTTGATATATTCATGTTCATAGGCCTTAACATTTTAGAGGTGGGTAAAAGGATATCTAAAGTAAAAATAGAACCTTAAAACATTCTCAATGAAGTTTATTTTTTGTTCTTTTATGCATAAATTATTCTAAACTTTTTGCTGTATTTTTCTATTATTTACAGGCATCTTGTAGGTGACATCTGGAAAATTTCTAATTAACCGAACATGATCTATTTGATTTAGCATAAATGATGATGTTTACTTGTTATTAAAAAAAAAGTTATGTTTTTCTTATGAATAATTAAATTGTCTTTGGCTATGACTTTACATTGAAATTTAACCATCTATAAATAGATTTGTGACTTTTAGAAATTGCACACTAATTTTTTAAAAAGATATATTTCAGCCCAAATGGCCTGAGAACGGAGCAGCCTGAAGTCTGACATTTTGGAAGTGATAGATTCTAACAGATCTTCTGTCTCCCTGGTTGATGATAAGTTTTGAGTGGTGCATCATTTTTCATGCCACTAGGGACCATTTGCCAAATCTCTGTTCAAGCATCTGAAGAATGATGCTTTGGAGCCATTGTTAGGAACACATTTGCAACATGTATATTTTCTTTTTATTATATTTCAATACAGCAGTTTATCATTTCCACGTAATATACTCAAATAATCACCTATGTCCAGAGAAAATAGGCATTCACAAAATAATTCTCTATAGAGATTCTTAATATTTTAATACTTTAAAATATCCAATAAGATATTTTCCTATATACATCAGCTTTTTTAAAAGTCCTGAGTATTATTTAAACATAGAGGAAAATATTTTAGTAAGAAATAAACATTTCAAACAACTACATCATCATAATCTAATCTGTAAGCTTCACTAGCATCTAGAAGTAGTAAGAAAGTATTTTTAAAGTTAGTGGTCATCCTTATTTTGTTGAATGAAGATATTAAAAATGTATAACCATAATCATAGTAATTGTAGGGTGTCTATTGAGTTTGTGATTCTAAGTGGGAAGCTACTTTTAGGAGCTCAGACTTGTACTAATTTTTTACAAGGCCTCTGTAAGGGCTGTAGTCATTTAATTCTGTGAAGTGACTGGGAAGTAAAGGCCTCTTCTATAGGGATAAACAGATTTTACTTATGGAGATGTGAATAAATAAGAAGACAAGTTCAAAATTCAGTTCTGTAATCTGGGAGGATATGTTTGAAGACTGTGTAATACTTTTAGTGTACATGGCAGTGACCCCAAGCTTGTTTATGCTGCAAAATGACATTAGGAGTATTTCATGGTATCTTCATATTTCTCTAGAGCACTTTAATATGTACTAGTTTAACATTATGAAAACTGGCATACATTTCTTTTAGGAGATTGAATGATTTAGGGACCTTTCTTTTTATTACTAGGATACCATAGAATATTGCAAATTCATGGATGGTAACCAGTAGTTTATAGATTAATATAATGTAATAGCAAGAGAGATACAAGAAAAACTGCTGAGCACATCTCAGCCTATGGAACTTTTCCATGACATCATCAAAAGCATAAAGTGATGACAGTGCAATTTTCAAAGATGCAATTACTTTAAGTGTCTCCTAGGCAAAAAAGGAACAAATTAATCTTATTACTAGTCTTTTAATAATCTAGTCATTTATCATAGCTATAACTTTTTAACTGTTTGTCATCACTTTATGGTTTTGTTCTATAACTTTTTTATAATGAAGGTGGCAATATATAATATTACAGAAGTTCCCATCCTTTTTGGCAACAGGGACCGGTTTCAGGGAAGATAATTTTTTCATGGATGGGGCGGGGAGAGAGATAGAATAGGAGGCAGAGCTCAGGCTGTGATGCTCTGTGGTCTGGTTCCACAGACTGGGTTTGGGGGACCACAGATCTATTAAAATACTGTTGGAAAAGAGATAGTATTTTCTAAAGGGGTCCAAAGTGGAAATCCAGCTGATGCACTCACTAGTAATTTTTACTATTTACAACTATTTTCTGTTAGTAATGTTTGCATTCCCATGCAGGTAGATGGAAGTGTACAACTGCGAGATGAGATTATTTCTTTCACTGTTGGACATATGATTGATGACATAACACAGCCTGAAGATTTGATTAAAGTTATTCTGTTTGTAATCAGGAAAGCATTCAATTTGAGCCTAGTTTGTTTTAGTTGGAAGATAAAAAGACTAGGTCAAAAGAATCATTAAAGAAATATGCTTTGAAAAATCTGAGGTAGCACATTGTGCCCCATGATTGCACCAATGTACACAATTATGATTTAATAAAATTATTTAAAAAAGAGAAAAATCTGAGGTAGACAGTGTTCCAAGATTACTTCCGATTGAAATACTCAACAATAGAAAATCCAAAAAAACCAAACTCTCAGTGCCACCCAGTAATCAATAACTAATTAATGCTAATGATTCTAGCACAGATAACATGCATACTGTATCTGTTCATCAATTCCTTTATGCATGAAATGCTTCATCATTATATTAGGCTTTAGACATACATGGAGATCGTGTAGAAATAGTAAAAGCATAGACTACAGAGCCAAATGGCCTGGTTACAAACCCTGGCATCAGAACTTATGAGCTGTGGGAACTTGAACAAAGTATTTAACTTTTCTCTGCCCTCTTTGCTTCATTTTAAAAAGGGATCATAGCACTGACATCACAGTGCTGCTGGGAGGATTAAAAGGGTTCATACACAGTTGTGCAGATTGTGCACTGTGCCAAGGTACATGCCAAGAGAACAGAAGCAGCTCAGTTTGGCATAGCGCCTCTCGGAGCTGAGGCCACCTAGAGGCAAAGCCAGCTTTTTCTTGTTGGACGGTTTATAGGAGGATCTTTTTGCCACCTCCAATCAGGAGAGGTTGTCTTTTCCTAATTTATTCAAGGGATGAGGTATGCTGTTAGTGAGGTGCTACATTCTCAATTGTTGATAAAAGTCAGCCCACTTGGCACCTACATTTGTGAGCAACTGTTTTCAAGAATGAAGCACATTAAGGGTAAAATTAGAACCAAAATATGTGATGAGCAACTTGAGAACTGCAACCGCTTCTATCGAACCAGTTATTGATGCATTAGTTTCTCAAATACAATGTCAAGTATCTCACTGATTCTATGTTGTC
This sequence comes from Arctocebus calabarensis, assembly GCA_963573935.1. NCBI lineage: Eukaryota > Metazoa > Chordata > Mammalia > Primates > Lorisidae > Arctocebus > Arctocebus calabarensis. Next base: position 16,983 of record CAUYON010082325.1, read on the forward strand.
TACTTTTATAATAAAAACATATTTAAAAAGTCAGGCTATTATTGTTGTTGTCATTATTTCTATTAAACCCATAATCACTCTAATTTTTTAGGAAAGAAAATTGAGTCTGGGAAAGATTAAGTAATCCCAAATATCCACAGTTTATATGTAGAGTTAGGATTCAAAGACAATTCATTTTTTATTGGCTACATGAACTTTTAAGTCCCACTATTACTTGGTTTACCATTTGTTATTCTTATTTCTACTGTAAATATTAGGATTTTTTTTTTAAAGGAGTCTCATCCTCTTCTCAGAAAGCTTTTGGTATCTCCCAGGTGGAGAAGTAGAGTGCTTGCTGCCACCACCATCCAAATAGTATCCCAGGATGACAGATCTGGTTTTACTTATTGATGAAAGAGAATAGATCCCAGCTGTATTGCACTATGTGATTCATGCATTATAAAAATCCTTGTTGCAAAAATAAAGCTATTTTAATAAAAGTTTCTTTATAAGAAAAGAGTCACTATAAATTAAACACTGAAAGCAGAACATTTAGAATCAATAGCATTCCTTTTCTTCTAGTCCAAAAGTGTCAGGATTTCTATCAGAGACCAGGCTACCCTGCATATTTAGTATTATCATCTTTATCAGTGTGATGCTAAGAGGCATAGGAGGAATTATGAAAAACTGTTTTGTGAAATTCTAGTAAAATATTTGAATTTGGTCAGTCTAGTGTGAAAAAGACTTACCATGTAGATACGTAGATGCCTTTTTAAAAATAGTGGCCTTTTTGTTTTTTGCAACTAAAGTAGAAATTAACTGAATAGTAGGAATTTATGATGTCTTCCATGTTTTTATTAAAAATATAATATAAATTTAATACTTTTCCAATGTTGACAATATATGATTTTAGTGTGAAGCATGAGAAAAATTTTATAACTTCATAACTGACCACTCACTATCAGAAAGTAAATCAATATGAACAAAAATATAAAAAAATAAAACAAATTACAGATTTTTTTTCTATTCAGGAAGAAAAAAGCAAACTACAATGATTCATGGATTTGGTCCTCCTTTTACATTGTTGCCAAAAGTATTTAAAAATATGCCAATCATTATCTCTACAAGAATTTTCATGGCTAAGAAAAAATATAACAATCATCTATTTATTCATGGAAATAGTAGCAGAATCTTAGCTGTGACAGTGATAGGAATGTTTAATAGATAATATTAAAAAGCATATCTAAATATAAGAGCCCATTTATGTACGTAGCTGGGTATGTATGTGTCGGTGGTGTGTATATATGAAAGTAATAGGATTATATACTTCTTTTCATGCAGTATAAAATTCAATTGAATTTTTGAATTTAGAAGATAACATTGAGTTTTTGTATTTAGAAGTTTTAAATTTAAAAATTATTGACCTCCTGGTGTACATCCAGAATGTGTTAACAAAAACAGGTGTAAAAATATTATCTCAGACTTTATTTTTCTCAGTATGTTTGTAGAATCCCATGAGGAAGGTCTTTACTCTCTCTTACAGATAAATAAGCTAACAATCAAAGGATGTTTTCAACTACAGATGCTAGGTAACATTTAGTAATTTATAGTTAGTCTAAACGTAGCTTCAGTGTAATAAAACCCATTATATGGTTCTCAGAATACTTATCTATCTTATAAAATGTCAATGAAAGCTTTTATCGGAATGTAACATTTTTTAAAAGTAGGAGACAGGGAAATTCTCCATGTGGTTGCATAGAATAAGGAGGAAGGTAATCATCATTGTTCTCTGGGAAGATTTTCCTTTACAGAGGTGGGAAAGTTGCTTCCAGAAGATGTGCATTAAGAGAACTTTTCTGGGAATTAGGGCAACATTTGTTTCCCAGCTGTTGGGAGTCCCACTGCCCTAGCAGCCAACTGCAATCAGCCTAAATGGCAGTGAGAAGTTCAGTAGCTGCATCTTCTACTGTTTTCTCTGCAACTTGCATCAAATTTGCACAATGAGGTAGAAATCAGTGGTAAAATTTAATTGGATTTAAAGAAAGTCACAGTGTCAGCTTTAACTAATTATATATAAACCATAAAAAATTGTGCAATGTATATATAATTTCCTAAAAATTTCCCTACTACATATGAACTGTCAGTGACTTTTTAGTCCAAAATCTATAGACACAGCTGATGTTCAATCTAACTTTGGAGTTAATATGTGTGTATCTGTTCCAGCTGACAATGAGCTGCTGTCTTAATCCACTAAGAATCCCCAGTTTTGCAGCTATCACCACCTCCATCCCTCATCCAGGACCAGAGGACCATTCCATTATCCATAACCCAAGATGGCCTGGCACTTTCTGGCTGTTATCCAGGGACCATGTAGTATTACTTGTTAAGTAATTTAAATATAATCCCACTCCATGGATTTCTTTTATTATTATTACTCCTTTTTTATATTATTCTTTTTTTACATGTCAAAACTCATACTAAACTATGAGTCCTGGGTTGCAAAAGAGGACTTTATTACTTCTTTATAAACCAACTTAATGGTGTTAGTAATTTTCAAATGATACTTAAAACTATCTTATGAATTTATTTAGAGTACTACCTTAATTTTAAAACTGAGTTTATTTGCATCATCGTTATCTGTGTTGCATTCATTTTTTTAATAAACCAAAGATAATGAACAGTGATTTTTAGCATATATGTTACATGTAGCCATCCTCTGAATGGGTGTTGGCTTTGATACATATAAATACTTTTTACTCATTAAAACATCTGGCTATCCTGTTTTTTTTTTTTTTTTTAATTTTTGACATCTTTTTGACATCTTGCAAAACAATGTTGTTGAACAAATGTGACAATTGAAAAATGCTGGAATCTAATCCAAGCTTGAAGGTTCTTGGAGTGAAAAACTGAACAAGTTCAAAAAAATCAAGGGAATAAGATATATTTGGGGACTTAGAAATAAGTAAAGGTTGCAATAGATAAAAATGGAAACAGGTTGCTTCTAAAATACAGGCATAAAAATACACGCTTGATGGAATTGTTAGAATAGTACCATTTTAAATAATAAAATTATCACAAAACCTAATCATATATTAGGAAAACAATTTTTAAAATAATACATTAATTGTGTTACAGTCAACCATTGGAACTTCTATGATCATTTATCAAAGATTATTATTTTTGGACTGATGTTTTCTACTGAAGTCTCTTTAGCTCATTTTCCATGGTCATTCATACTATCATGCTATTTTTTATGTTAACAATTTGGGAAGTCGGTTAATTAATTTATTTTTTGTTGCTACTGGGTCCAGCTCACACTTAATGAGATGGAGGGGACAATTGTTGGCTTGCTTGCATTGCTGGAACTACTGTTTATTAGTTGACTGTTTGCAGCTTGTGTCAAAATATTGAATGCCTATCACTCTGACACTGTTGTGAGGTTAATGGCTTTCTACTGATTTCTGCTCCCTCCTGCCTCTGAGTGTCACCGTAGGGCATTAATTATGATTGCGGGGAAAGGAGCAGTCCATGTAATACGCTGGCTCAGTGTGATGAACTGCAGTTAGAGTACAAAGGTTTAATGCTTATTTTCTCTTTTGCCAGTATAATAACATCCCTCCAATATCTGACTATTGACACTGTTCTCGGTAGGCAGCTATGTGTTAATTTCTTAGCATAAAGTAATTAGACTTACTTTTAACAAAAAATGTTGTATAGTTTGTTTTCCAAGTCCAAAGCTAAGCTAAAATCAGAGCAGGACTGAAAGAGGGATGGAGGATATGGGAAGAAATTTGGGGTAAGTAAAAGCAAAAGAGAGGAGTTCTTTACAGTAGAGAGCAGAGATCCCAGGTGAACAAATGAAGAAGCCAATGAAAACCAAAACAAGAGAGCGTGATCACTCCAGAGACAGTAATCTTGGCACATATGCTCAGTGCTGAACAGGGTTTTGTGTAGACAAGAGAATAAAAAGAATTCCATTGCTGATAGAGTTAGCTAAACCCTATATATTGTAATAGCCATATATATCTATACATATATATGTAAATATACATATATGGTTTTATTATAATCCAATATGATCATGAATAGTTGCAGGCACAGCACTAAATAGCTAGGAATATTCATTCTGTTTACCATATAGAGGTATGTGAAATTTAATTTTAAGAATGTTTTTAAATTAAACTCTTATTGTTTGTGTATTTAAGAATTCACAGATTTTAGAGCAGAGTTCCATTAAGAGGTCTTAAGAATTATCTTAAACATGATTCTGCCCAATGTCTGGAAACAAATTTATTTTCAATTTGCTGTATGTAGTGACTTTTAAAGTCAGTAGCTATCTGGATAGGTGTTTTAACTGAGTTCTTTAACTTTTTTTTTTTTTTTTTTTTTTACAATTTCTGGCCAGGGCTGGGTTTGAACCTGCCACCTCTGGCATATGGGCCAGCACCGTCCTTCTTTGAGCCACAGGTGCCGCCGTCAGTCGTCTAACTTTTAAAAATTACATTTGAAACAACTGTTTCAAATTCAGAATATCCAATGTATTTATTCATGGATTTTGAACATTTGGTTGGTTCCACTTTTTATTCCTAAAGAAATATGTTATAAAACCAATAGTTAAAGATTAACAAAAGGGAAAGGTGAATGTAAATGAATTTGGATTTAAAGTTAATGAAAGTCTAAATTAGGGAAGGTGTAAAAATACAACGTTATTACTTTCAAACTTACAAAGGAACAAACTTTAGTTCAATAAAACATTTTAAGGTTAAATTTGATGAAGTCACTATTATTTAGCATGTATTTAATATATAAGTAGAGCTCTGAAGTGTACAAGTAATTTGTTCTTAAGTTTGCTTGTTTATAAGTCTCAAGTAGGTGTATTTATTATCTTAACTTGGCTTTCACAAGTTTGGTCAAATTTCAGCCTATCCCGATCTCTATGCAAATTGCCAGAAATTGGCAGTAATTAGCTACTATGAGATTTTACTACCTTCTTGATTTTGTGATGTGTTTGTTCCCACTGTTCTGTAAGACAGTCTTTTTTTTTTTTAAAGATTTAAAGTGCATTCCCTTTTAAGAGCACTTGATTCTCTAAGTTCATGTTGGAATTTTTTATTTGGAATTTCTGACATATCCAAGATGTCTCTGTACAATGAGAGAAGACATGGCCAAGTGATTAGAGTTCATTTCAAACCCCCCACCAAAAAAAAAAGAAAAGAAAAAAAAATCCAAACTACTCAAAGTGTGGGTAGTAAAATTTTTTCAAAGATAGTGAGTACTCTAGAAGTCTAGCTATCATTTCTGATGCCAGAAATGTTAATTATTATTTTCCTAGGATAATTTCCTTCATTTTGGCTTCTATTAACTTTCAGCTTAATTGTATTTGCTCTCAGATATACAAAATAAAAGCACGTAGTTATGCTTTAAATTGCTACTTTGCATATTTTTCTGAACTCCTTGGTAAAATTGTTTTGTTTTACACATACTTAATAATTAAATTCCTTTGTTAGTTATTCTTCTTTTACAACTTTGCCTTTTTAACTATCTTTGCTACATACACCTGAAATACCTTTAGCTGCTTTCATGTGCTTTGATGATTGGTTTATAAAAATGTAACCCAGAAAAATTATGACTTCCCTTAATAAACATTTCCTTGAAGAACTGGGTTTAAAGGTTTGTGTTCCATGTTTACTAGGAAATGCTTTACAAACTGAAAGCAATAGGCTAGAAAAAAATACATTTTATAAAATGATTCAGTGGGAGAAGCGTACTTGATGGTCTGTTTCCTGTTTTGACTGGTTCTTTAATTTTGATGCTCAATAGTGCTATGTGTATAGTACAGATAATCACTGTATCTTTTTAATTTTTTGTTTTTCAGGCCAGAAGGTGTGTTTTGCTGACTTCAAGCATCCCTGCTACAAAATGGCCTACTTCCACGAGCTGTCCAGCAGAGTGAGCTTTCAGGAGGCGCGCCTGGCTTGTGAGAGTGAGGGAGGGGTCCTCCTCAGCCTTGAGAATGAAGCAGAACAGAAGTTAATAGAGAGCATGCTGCAAAACCTGACAAAGCCTGGAACAGGGATTTCTGATGGTGACTTCTGGATAGGGCTTTGGAGAAATGGAGACGGGCAAACATCTGGCGCCTGCCCGGATCTCTACCAGTGGTCGGACGGAAGCAGTTCCCAGTACCGGTGAGTACAGGTCCCGAGCAGCCTGGTGGTGCTCTCCTGGGGACTCCAAGGGGACAGGAGTTACCCTAGAGGCTATTAGAAGGAAACAGGCAGAATCACGTAGAAGGCATGTGTCTAGCGTATTGCTCTCTATTCACAGAAACTGGTACACGGATGAACCTTCCTGTGGGAGCGAAAAGTGTGTTGTGATGTACCACCAACCAACTGCCAATCCTGGCCTTGGGGGCCCCTACCTTTACCAGTGGAATGACGACAGGTGCAACATGAAGCACAATTATATTTGCAAGTATGAACCGGGTAAGATTATATAAGTCGGTATGGTGGACTTTGTCCCTACTTGCTAATATTGGGTTTTATCTTTAAGCTTCACTACCTTTGGCTCTTTTTGCTTTACCGCTGTGAAATGTGAACTTATCTCACAGGTGGTTATATAGTATCTCTTGGTATCCTGGACGGGTATTGTATGCTATAGCACTAACTGGCCAATGAACTCAACAGAACGGAATAAATAGAAACACAAGGAAAGGTTTCTTTAAGAAAAATAATAATTTCTAATAAATGGATTTTATTAGAACAGGTAAATAACAGGAAATATCTCTTTCAAACTTTTTTAAATAATTAGCATAATGCATAAGAAGTAGTAATAAGTCACCAAAGCACCTGTGGACTTACACCTGTGGACAAGAGTTCTTTACATGATAATCAGGTGAATATAAGGGAACAAAGGCACTTTCTCCTGAATCATTGTTATCCTTTCACGGCATAATACTTGGTATGTGGTCCTCAGTGAGAATTCAACTGACCATAGCTCATTGGACCACAGTGGAAATCAGTAGACGCAGGTGACATAGCTCTCCTGTGATCTCCATTCTTGAAACACGCCTCCTTAGGTAGCCTTCTTTTGAAAACTCCAGCTTCTTGCCTTATGCAGCAAATAGGATTTCATATTGACTTCAGATATACTAGTCTAATTTGCTGTTGAAAATAGTAAATTTGAATGGGTTTGAATAGGATAGCTCATCTAAATTGGTGTTTGGCTGAAAGAGGAACTAGAATCATTTTTTTCATCATCTGAGAAAGTCAATTTAGATCCTCATGTGTTGAGATCTTTTTTGTTGTTTTTCTCCTCCTTGATATTTGGCAGTGTCATTTTAACTCTTGACCTCATAATATGTGTTCACGGAAGACAATTATACTTGAGTATTGCTGCTTTTTTTTCTTGAAATTACACAGTTCTTTTACTCATCAAACATAAAGCACAAGGGATTATTTGGATTAGACTTACCCTTCTCTTATATTTATCTTGCTTTTGAGCATATTAGCCAACTTTTCATATCACTGTTGAGTTTATTCTTTAACCCCCATTGTTGCTAATCCCATCATTACCTTCCTGGAAGCCTTTGTAAACCTGAATCTGTTATGCACTTAGGTTCATTTTCTTAATTTTTCTCTTGGAAAATATAAAGTTGAAATTTTCTGATATTTTAAATTTGTGACACTGTATATGCTTAAAATTATCAAATGAAAAAGTATACTGTAGATTATTCTTAATATTAAATTACCTTGTCCTTTCTTTTGAGTTCTTAGATGAACTATTTGACCATTTATTTTATTTTATATATTTTATTTGTTTGCATTGAAACTTACCCCATTACATTATCAAACCTATAATCTTTTTGTTTTCTATTAGGCAATTGAGGTTTATATTAGTCCTGTAAGAGCATTAAATGCATAAAATTATTGTTTTCTTATCTTCTGCGTTCTACACAAATCTTCAAATTACCTGTATTTACTGAAATATTCTTTTATGTAGTTATTATTTAGACACATGTGCACAGGTTTATAGTTAGCCTTGCAACGTGCTCAGGATTTTTATTCTTTATTTCATTTTTTATTCTTTTTATCTTTAAAGTTTTTTTTTTTTTCTGTTTAGTTAGTCTTCCTTGAGCTCTGTGTCTGCTTTGTGAAGGACACTGGTGATTTGATTAAATTTTCTGATTATTTTTGGTGATGGGAGGTTAGAGAACTAAGAAGTATAGCTAATTAAAATTTATAAATTACAACCCTCATTCTTATGAATTATTATTTTCTAACTTTACTATGACTACTATGTGATTTGAAATTTGTCATGTCTTTCTGCTCCTACACACTGTCCAGGAGCATGACTAATGATATCCAAAGTGGTAAAACATTAACCTGGCTTTGCCGAAAATGAATAATTCACCTTTAAATTTTCATATGTTGCTGTCCTCTCTTTTTTGTTATTGGCTTGTGAGCTGTGTATCTATTCTTTGTTCTACCAATGTCATCCAAAGACACTTTCATGGAGATACTTCTGAATCCAGATTTTGTATTAAAATTGCCTCATGCACAGGCTGGGCGTGGTGGCTCACACTTGTAATCCTAGCACTCTGGAGGTGGAGGCAGGTCAATTGCTTGAGCTCAGGAGTTGGAGACCAGTCTGAAAAAGAACAAGACCCCATCTCTAAGAAATAGCTGTGGTGTTGTGGCAGGCACCTGTAGTCTTAGCTACTTGGGAGTCTGAGGCAAAAGGATCATTTGAGCCCACAAGTTTAAGGTTCCTGTGAGCTATGACACCAGGATACGCATCAACAGGGTGCAAAGTGAGACTAGACTCTGTCTCAAAAAAAAAAAAATTGCCTTATTCACTCTGTTCTTGGATACTAAAAATAACATATATGGGATTATGTTTTGAAAATTGTGTTTTAATCAACAATTGCATTAATTTAAAATTGGTTAAATTATTTATAAAATAACTTGTTTTATGTTGATCAGTTGCACAATATCTGTATATTAGTTTAGTAAATACCAGGTGACCACCTATCACAACCCGTATGGCCCTGGTCTCGATTACCGCAGGAAAGAACCAGGCATGATGCAGATTAGAAGTACAAGCTTGCAGAAGGAGGGCAAACCTTGATTGCAGGGTAGTCCCGAGCAAACTCCTCAGTAGCCTTTTATTGAGATGATACATGGCAGGTGAGGGGAGTATTAGTCAATGACTGTGTGCCTAAGGATAGCCATGGGCTCAGGCTGTTTCTCCGCAATGAACACCTGCAGGCGAATTTCCCAAGGGTCCACCTCCCCAGCCGCAAATCCTCTTCCTCAGAGGGTGTCTGCCTTTTGGTGTCCTTTACAACCACCTACAGTCCTAGCATGACTTAAGTTTGTAGGAAAGTGGATATAGGCTAGGACTCAATCTGAAACCTATAGGAGGCTATTGGAGTGTCAAGGTAAAATCTGTATAGGTTTTATACAGGTATAAAGGTATAAGAGGTATAAGAGTGATAAATATTATTACAGGATGGTGTATGATTACAATTTCAATGAAGAAAAACTCTATGACAATAAATCAGTAGTAAATATTATATGATACTGAAAACAATTCTATGTTCTAAAGACTATATAAGATGCTACATGTGTTTTTCCCCCATCAATTGACAAAATTAAATACAGAATTTTATTTTTGAATGAATGAAAACAAATTTACAAGATTTTTCTTAGTTAATTCAGTTTACTTTCATTAAATTATTATTATTTTTTTCTTTTTTATTAAATCATAGCTGTGTACATTAGTGCAATCATGGGGTACAATGTGCTGGTTTCCTATACAATCTGAAATATTTTCATCAAACTGGTTAACATAGCCTTCATGGCATTTTCTTTGTTACTGTGTTAAGACATTTATATTCTGCATTTAGTAAGTTTCACCTGTACTCTTCTAAGATGCACCATAGGTGTGATCCCACTAATTACCCTCCCTCCACCCATCCTAACCTCTCCCCTCCCTTCCCATGCCCTTTCCCCATATTCTTGTGCTATAGTTGGCTTATAGCCTTCATATGAAAGGTATAAATTACCTTCATAGTAGGGCTGAGTACATTGGATGCTTTTTCTTCCATTCTTGAGATACTTTGCTAAGAAGAATATGTTCCAGTTCCATCCATGTAAGCATGAAAGAGGTGAAGTATCCATCTTTCATCATTAAATTATTGATTTTATAAATAGTTTCCTAAGACAGGGAAAAAGAATATAGACCAGTATCAAATCATGATAAGAAATTTCAACATTTTAAAAGGATGTAGAAATTGAAGTGATCTCATCTGATAAAACCAGGGAAAGCAACAACTTGCAAGCTTTAATTTATTACTCTTATTTCAAAGAGTAGAGACAATTGGATAACAATTCTAAGGATGACATTGTTTGGGTAGAACACAAATACGCCTTGAAACATTGTTGCTGGAATCATCATTTCCAAAGGCCATCTATATATAGTAATCTGCTGATTATTACTGCAAGGAGAAACCTAAATATTATACTAACATTAGTAAAGAAACTAACCCATTTGTTTGTCTTTCAATTGTATTTAATGTCTCACATTCTGTGTTCACCAATTCTTGCTTGTCTTTGCCTAACTTTATGCCAGCTTTGTCATTATTGCCTTTAGCAGGCTTTTGCCAGCACAGACTGTCTGTTGATTGCTAAATTTAGTTGAGGGTTATAGGGGGATTTTACCAAGTGTATCTTTTATTCAAAGATAATTAATGTTGACTTTGCAGTTAGATAATTTCATGTAATTTTAAATTCAGAACATTTTACTTACAAACTATTCAAAAATCAAAATTAGAATGCTTTTATTGTTTTATCATAAATGTTTATGTTTATGTGTTTTGTATATCTCTTGTCTAATCATTATATATATATAATACCTATACTTGCTGTTTACAGAAATTAATCCAACAGCCCCTGTAGAAAAGCCTTATCTTACAAATCAACCAGGAGATACTCAACAAAATGTGGTTGTTACTGAAGCAGGTAATTAATTCATGTATGTCTTTAACTCCTGTGTTAGGAACAGAACTGTACTTCCAAATGCTACTTCACATTGACCCCAGTGAAACCTTTATTGTTGCTTGGGGAGGTGATGCACTAACTATGGGTCTATGAAAATTTCCTTTTGAATTAGGTGAGAAAATTCGTTTCTGAATAGAAGAAACTATTTTGTTTTCTTCAGAATTTAATTACAAATGTCCATATAGGGTATTGAAGGAAATGATTTAAACTTGGATTTTCAACTAACTTCCCCAATAGCATGTAGGTATCATGATGCAAACTGGCACCTTCACTGCCTCCAAACAGTGGGGTACTGGTAAGTGTTTAGAGATTGGCTGGGGTGGAGATGGAATATAAAATAAAAGACCCGATTTGGGCAGTGCCTCTGGCTCAGAGGAGTAGGACACTGGCCGCATATACCAGAGGTGGCGGGTTCAAACCCAGCATGGCCCGTGCCAACTGGACAGAAATGTTTATTCTAGTTGCTTTTGTGCAGATTGCATGAAAGACCAAAGACTCAGCATCTTTCCACAGGTGATCCAAAATCCATAAAAGTATAGGAAATACATCTCTTTTTCTTTACGGTTATATATTAGAGGTCATAATGGCATTTTGTAAAGGAAAAGAAGTATAGTATGTTGTGGTTGCAACTGTACTTGTGGCAAGTCTCCCAGGTTTTCAGAAATCTTTGTACTGCTTTAGTACAAAATGCATTTAATTATATTTTTAATTTGCCTCAAGGAGATTCTGATCTCATATCTATCAGTACAATTCCAGTATAGGCAATCTGATAAAATATACCTCAGTTGTAGGATGCAGTTAGTACCTCAGTTAGTTCCCACAAGGCTTATGAAACATGTTTCCTTTTGTTTCTGTTTTTCAGTTGAGAAGATAGTGGCTTAGATGGGCTATGTAATCGGCCTTCAGTCCCATAGCTGGTGACTTAAAAGGCTTACATGATTAGGGGAAAGCATAGAAAATTATCCCCTAAATTCCCTATCACTAGACCTCATTAATTAGGCTTCTCTTTACAAAGAAGTGCAATTAAGTGGATAGCTTGATGTATGTGCACTTTGACCGGAATTATTTAGATTATTTGTGATGATGACTTTTAATTTTTGATCTAAATGTGCAGTACTTCAATGAGCTTTTCTTGTGTAGACATCACATTAAGATGTAGTGCTTATCACTTTTCAGGTGCCTTATTTTAAAAACATCCTCATCATCTAAACCTAATTAAAGATCAGTAAATAATAACATTAGAAATATTTTTCCTCTCATGACATTGAAAAACTGTTTAATAAAGTTATTTAAGCTGTATGGGAATTCAGTGTTGCAGGTTTTTTATTTTGCTAAGAAAACTTAACATTGTTACATGTGATGGAACAGAATTAAAAAGTGATTCATTTTAGAATTTAATTAAGATCAGGTCTTTGTGTGTCTGGAGTCTTGTATCTCTGGTTTATGACTGTACCATTAGTTAATATTTACATATTTCAGTTTAATCCCAGAGACCCTTGCCTGTCATCATGGCATTGAGCTTATTGGCTAGGATAATTATTTATTCAATAAGTCAACAATGATTTTAACAGTCATTATTCTTTAATAATCAGTACTTGAATACAAATAATGTTGAGGATTAATGAAGTGATATAGCTAAGATTAATATATTATGAAAATAGCCCATGTCTGAATTGCAGATTCAATAATAGTTTTGAAAGTATGGATATTGAAATGGAATAGAACATCTAGTACAGTAAAATTTTGTTTTTAATTTTTAATTTTTACCAGAACACAAATACACTCATAACATTGCTTAGCAACAGGGAAGAATTCTGAGAAATGCATTCTTAAAAGATTTTGTGGTTGTGTGAACCATACAGTGTCTTTGACTGTATACTGTTACTGTATACAGTGTTTTTAACTATAACTGTATACTGTAACTGTAACCATACTGTGTCTTTAACTGTATGCTGTTACTGTATACAGTGTTAACTGTAACTGTATACTGTAACTATAACCATACTGTGTCTTTAACTGTATGCTGTTACTGTATACATTGTTTTTAACTGTAACTGTATACTGTAACTGTAACCATACTGTGTCTAACTGGTATAGCCTACAGCACACCTAGGCTGTATGGTATGGGCTGTGGTTCCCAGGCTGCACACCTGTACAGCATGTTACTGTACTGAACACAGCAGGCAGTTTGAGCAAAATGGTAAGTATTTGTGCATCTAAAGATATCTAAATGTAGAAAAAGTACAGTGAAAATGTGGAATAAAAGACAAAAATGGGACATCTACATAGGGTATCTCCATTACAATCTTATGGGTCCACCACCATATAGGCAGTTCATCGTTGACTGAAGTGATGCTGTGTGGTGCATAAATGTATACTACACCATTAAAGTTGTCAGTAGTTTGGGAAAAAGCTTGTTTGGAAACTATTTTACCTTAAGTTTTTGGAAAATTCTTATACTTTTTTTTTGGTATTAGAATTCTTCCTCAGCTATCTGTATGCTAAGACTGTTTTACTTTTGTAGGTATAATTCCCAATCTAATTTATGTCGTTATACCGACGATACCACTGCTCTTACTGATACTAGTTGCTTTTGGAACCTGCTGTTTCCAGATGCTACATAAAAGGTAAAGTAATTCAAATATGCAGAGACAACTTGAAAACACTTTGCATAGTGTGCTGATTCTATTTACACAAAGTGTCCCAGGCTTTCAGAAATCTTTGTAATGCTTTAGTATAAAATTAAATTAATTATATTTTTAATTTGCCTTTAGATAGTTCTGATGTTTATCAGTACAAATCCAGTATATATAGTCTCATATGATATATCTCGATGATAGGATTCATGCAGCATCTCATTTAATTCTCATATGGCTTATGAAGCATGTTTCCTTCTGTTTCTATTTTTCAGTGGAGACGATGATGCCTACTTAACCTGCCTTCAGTATCATAGCTAGTGTACCTGGTGCATGTGAAATTTGCATGTTTGTAAGATTACAGTGTATGCACTCTACTATGTGTTTTTTTCTTTCTTTCTTTCTTTTTTTTTGAGACAGACAAGTCTCACTTTGTTGCTCTAGGCTAGAGTGCTGCAGTATCAGCCCAATCACACAATTTCACATTCCTGGGCTCAAGTGATCCTCCTGCCTCAGCCTCTTGAGTAATGGAGACTACAGGTCCTGTCATAAAGCCCAGCTAATATTTCTATTTTTGGTAGAGATGGGATCTTGGTCCTGCTCAGGCTGGTCTTGAACTCCTGAGCTCAAAAGATCAGGGGATCTCAAGCTCAAGGGATCCTCCCACCTCACCTTCCCAGAGTGCCAGGATTATAGCAGTGAGCTTCTGCTCCTGGACAATGCTAGACCTTTCTCAATGACATCAAGCTATGTGTAGGATTTGACATTGTAGGTGCACTTTGTAGTAAGGTCCCACCTTCAAGGCATAAGCTTCTGTTTTATTGCAGGAGACTCTCTTAAGAACAGGAAATAAATCATAGTAGTAAAAATAGATCACTTTTTGGCAGGCATTTTAAATAAAATGCTATATCTTGACAACAAGATTTCTGAGGATTATTATGGCTTTTATTTCAGTTACCCCTCCTCTTGAGTCAAAGAGGTGAAGTTTTTCCACGTATGTCAATTTATCAGGTAAATGGTAAATATGAAATATAAATATGTGTTAAAATGAAAAGAAAAGATGCTAGATTTACATAAGATCCTATTTGCTAGAATAAATGAGACATCTTTGAGTGTTTTAAACAAGAACGAATCAAGAGAAAGTCTCCATCAGGGAAGAACCTGCAAATGAATTAAGTTTCCTCTTTTGACTTCATTGTCTTCTTTTTCTGAGATAAACTTTAATGAACCCACTATGTAACGAAAGCTCTAGGAAAAAAAAATAAATACATGTAGTCTTTAAATTACTCATATACTTTTAAAAAAGGATCCTCTTTAAAAAGTTAATCTGTAATTAATTGAATATTAAGATAAAACATTTTAAATAATGATAAATCCTAGAAAATTAATGCTGCCCTTTGAGTTCTCTAGGCTCTCATATATATGTGGAACATAGTGAAAATTTCTTTTTCAATATTTTACATAGAAGGAAGATAATAGTTCATATATAGTTGCTTTCCCTAATTCATGAGTTTAATAGATGATTTATCGTTCTGGAAATCAGTGAATGAGAGAAGAAGATGTGATATAGGTCCTTCTTCCAACCAAACTGTGAAGGAAAATTTGCAAGTAGCAAATTGGCTTGAAAAAAATAATTTAAACCTATTATTTAGATATTCTCATGTATAAAATGAAAATTATGAAAGTGCCAAATGACTGAGTTTTCCTTAAGGTTTGTTTCCTTTCTTCCAAATAGTATATTATTGTGGTGGTGCTATTTATTCTTAGTCTCCCAGGTTTTTACAGCTTGAAGATCTGTGGAGTCTGCACTTGTTTGAACTTCTCATAATGAGAAAAATAAGCCAAAATAGACCCCCTCCAGATGCCTCAATTAGCTGTGGTGCTGAATTCATTGGTTCTTAGAGACTGCCCTTTCCCTTTCTTCCAGGAAAGCAAGGAGAAACTTCATCAAAGACTCAACTCCATTATCATCTGAGTGCCTTGCAGAAAGTTTAAATTCCAACCTGGTACACATGAAGCTTTCCATCATTTCACTCCATGTCATGTTCAAAATAACTCTTATTTCCCTAACGGATAATAATTCCTAAATGAAATACTAATTCTACAAGAAAAGCCAAATTAACAATTAACCTCTGTTTACATTTACAAAACGTCCTTTTGATAAACTTTGCTTGGCTTATTTTGCATTCACATTGTAGAATGAAGTTGTGTTGGTCTTACTTATTTGGATGAAAATCTGTAAAACCTACAATAAAACCCATAATATTTTACTAATGTAAAATCAGTTTAATTGAAGTGAATTAAATATTTTAAAATTGTCATGGTTAGGCTTATTTAGAAATAGTTCTTTTCTGTCTTTAAAGGAGTTCTGCAATGTCTGGTAGCTGGGGAGGAAGGGGCAGGAAGATGCCTGCAGAGATTGGTGCAGAGATTGGGGCAGATGCTGGAAATCAGGGTTGGGGTAGTCGGGGAGGGAGTAACTTCAGGGCACAGGGAACACAGACAGGCAAAGAACAGTGCTCCAGGTGGGGCCATCTGAAGGAAATGAGCTTAGAGAAACCTAGATCTTGGTAAGGAATCTGGTCCAGGATAACTTGAGTAAGCTCAGGAAGAGATTCTGTAAAATCTCTAAAAGTGACCATTTTATAAAAAGGGAGAGGCAGCAGAACCTAGTCATAAACTGGAAAGACAGGGCAGAATTCTTCATCTGACAGGAGTGAAAGTTACATCACAGACCTGGAACTCAGGTACTCCTCAATGACCAAGGCGTGCACTGCTATTGAACTATATTGAGTTCAGAGATTGAATCACGACTAAGCTTTCAAAGACCTAGTGACTTTAACTACAGGATAGTAAAACTGCTGGGTGGTTGTGAAGAGGGGTAGAGGCTCATCTTACATTTAATGCACAAGACTGTTTTGATGATTTTATATTAAATTTTGCACACATAAGTGGCAGAATACTCAGAAAGCAAGATTTAAAAAAAATCACTGATCAAAGAAAATAAAGGATTATTGATGAATAACATGGACATTTTTAATATTATTTCAGACACACTGTATACGTATATGTGAAGTCTAAATTATAAACAGTCAAATAGGGAAAGATACATTTTGTTTTCTTCGCCATTCAAAAGAGCCATTTGCCATCTTCATATAATTGGAATAATCTAGAATTTTTTGTAGGAATGGAAAAAAAAATGCTGGTGAGACAAGGAAGACCCTGTTGTAAATAAGTATCTGAGCCGTCTGAGATATCTCCTTTTCAAACAAGACATGCCTAAGTTATAGGTACTGAATTTATTTTTTTTCTTATGTTTTTCAGTAAAGGAAGAACAAAAACTAGTCCAAACCAGTCCACACTGTGGATTTCAAAGAGTACCAGAAAGGACAGCGGCATGGAAGTGTAATAGTTCATTGATTTGATTCCAGAAATGAAAGTAGAATTTTATAATTCTGGATCTGTATAAAAAT
>CAUYON010082326.1:0-21676 GCA_963573935.1 Arctocebus calabarensis
GAGGCGGAGGCAAGAGACTCGCTTGAGCCCAGGAATTAGAGGTTGCTGTGAGCTGTGATGCCACAACACTCTATCCAGGGTGATAGCTTGAGGCTCTGTCTCAAAAAATAAATAAATAAAAAAGAAAAAAGAACTCTAGCATAAGGTAACATACATTTAAGAAACATTAGAGATATAATTAATGTAAAAAGTTATGTAGATACATATTTAGTTAAAAACAATTATATTTCAAAATATACATATTTTCATTAGCATTTTTAATATATCAGACTTATTAGCAGAAGAAATCTCACAAATAAATTATTTCCTAAACATCGCTAGTTTTCTACTGAGAATTAAAATATCAAGTGGTATATGGAGATGCCACATATAGGTATTAGTGAATTTACTTACTTAAAAAACTGCTCAGTAGACATTTATTGAGCAACTAAAATATTTGAAGTATTTTGGAAGATGGATATTTGAGTTACTGTTCCTTCTTACAATAAGTTTCCTATCAAGAAAGTGAGAAAACATAAAGCTAAATTATTGCAATTTCTTTAAAATATTACATGTGTCAAAAGAGAACTTTCTAACATCACAGTTAGAACTGAAAAGTGAGAAACACCACTTTCAACTTGCCAGAATTTATGAAAGCTTCAACGGGAAAGGAGCCTTTGAGGTTTACCTTGAAGAATGGGTAACGTTCCAGTTGAACAGATAAACTGGGAGAGTGAATAGTATTAAAAAGCATATTAAGCTGTAGCTTGAAAATCTTGACTATTTTGTTAAAAAAGCAGTTTCCTGGTCATTTTATCCATAATTCTCAATCTTAAAGTTTATTAAACTATTGAATGAGTTTTACAAAAATTCTTGTTGCTAGGTTCCAGGCTCAATGTAGTGAATATGAATTTCTAGTATGGGCCCAGGGATCTGTATTGTTCCTAATTAACATTTTTCTAACCTTCCCCTCATATGTACCTACTTCTCATTTACACTTACTCTAATATATTTAAAATATTCCCCAATATCTTTAAAAAGTACATATTGTAGGATGGTGCCTCTGGCTCAGTGAGTAGGGGGCCGGCCCCATATATCGAGAGTGGCTGGTTCAAACCTGGCCCCAAACTGCAACAAAAAAATAGCCGAGCATTGTGGTGGGCACCTGTAGTCCCAGCTACTCAGGAGGCTGAGGCAAGAGAATCGCCTAAGCTCAGGAGTTGGAGGTTGCTGTGAGCTGTGACACCACAGCACTCTACTGAGGGCAACAAAGTAAAATTGTCTCAAAAAAAAATTTTTAAAAAGTACATATTGTAATTTTTACATATTTTAATATAAATAAATGGCAGTATAAGTGTAATATTTCTCACTATTCTCAGCATACTTTTGAAATCTATCCTTATTGCTGTATAAGCATCTAATTCATTGCTTCTGGCTTCTGAAGACATTGCAACAGTTAATATAAGCACATTTCTCTTGAAATAGAGGCCTTACTCACCTCCAGCAAGTGACTAATTCAAACTATGCTATAATAAATATATTTCTACATGTCCATTTACGGACATCTGAAAGTTTCTCCAGATTACTTTTATTACTTGAATTCCTAGGTAATAGAATATAAGTATATTAAATGCTTTCAGATTGCTTTCCAGAATGACTGCGTGTGTTAACTTTGCCTTAGCGGGCCTCAAGAGTACCTGTGCCTTCTCAATACATAGCTCCAGAAATCTGGGGAATGACAGGAAATTATAAATGCTGTATGAGTTTTTCCTACCTAATTTCTAAAATAACTCAGAAAAAGATACAAGGAGTGGCTTGTGTGCAGTCAACATGTCTTTTTCAATATAATACAAGCCAAGAGAGGACACAGCTGCTCCTCATTTGATCAGACAGGTTTACTGATACTCACCAGACAAAACTGTTCAAGAGGCTACCCTGAGAAAGAGCTGTTCCCTCACAGACTTGCTCTGAGGAGAAGGCAGGCAGGTTCACACATGCTCCAAAATGAGTCAGTGGAATAAATCATTTCATATGATGAATAAGGAAGGAAGTGGACCAATGTCAGAAGCTTAACTCCTGGAATTCCATTTATACAGCAAGAGAAATCAGGACAAAGAAATATTTTCCATTAATGTAGGCACCTTAGCAATTTTTCTTTTCTTAAATTGTGTTTAACCATTTGATCCATTCCCATTTTCATTTGTCTTTCCTCAACTATCATCAATGTTCCTTTGAGTTTCTCTAGGGACTACAGATAGCGATAATGAATTTTTCCTTTTTTCACATATACATGTGTTTATTAGGTTTTCACTTTTTGCCTTCACAGAATTAAAAAGGCTTAAAATTTAATTAACAATAACAGCATTTAAGATAAAGACTAGAAACAAAACCCTCAAAAAGAATGAAGATAAATACATTCAGAAAAGAAATCAGATGGTTACTGCATCAAAATATTAAGCAATATTAATAATAATAAGGCAAAGAAAGTAACATTCACATTGTCAAATATGAGTATATCTATTATAGAATGCTTTAACTCTGAGGCTCAGTATAGAGTTATCAGTTAACTTCTCATTTTTTTTCCAAAGTCTCAAAAAATAGACAACTAATATAAATAAAAGATAATTTCAAAAAACAGATCATGCCAAATCTTACAGACAATAGAAAAAGAAGAAATATTTCAAAGTCATTCTACTTATTCTGGATACACCTGATATTAAAATTGGAGAAAATATACTGTTATAAAGGGAAATTACAAACATATTTCACTTCTAAACGAGGGTGCAATATCCTAAACGACATATTAACAAGTTCAATTAAAAATTAATGTTTAAGTAACGTACTTTGGTCAAAATGGAATCCAGTTTATCTGAGAATTAGTCACAATTTTCTTTTCTTTTTTTGTTTTCTTTCCCTCACCCCGTCCCTCCTTCTCTCTCTGCCTGCTCTCTCCTTCCCCCATGCCCCACTGTGTCATTAATTGTCATTAATTGTCCTCATATCAAAGTTGAATACATAGGATTCATGCTTCTCCATTGTGATGTTTCACTAAGAATAATGTGAATTTCACTAAATATAATGAATTCTTTTTAGATATGAAAATTTTGGAAATAAACCAAATGTACACATTAATTTAATATATTTCAAAGCCAATTTATAAATTTATATCCAGGTCTTAATCCTAATTCTTTATTCTATTTCTCATTGCATATTTTGTCCAGCTGTCTTGGATAGCATAGCCTATCATATAAGTAGTTTAACAAATGACTCAAATAATAAGTGCTTAAACACTGTAAAAACATAACATTGATAATTAATATAAATGTCTAAGTTTGAATTTAAATTCTTTTTTTTTTAAGGAAGCCAGTTCAATTCATTTATTTATTTATTTAGACAGAGTTTCACTTTTTGTCCTTGGTAGAGTGCTGTGCGTCACAGCTTATAGCAACCTTCAACTCCTGGGCTTAGGAGATTCTCCTGCCTCGGCCTCCCAAGTAGCTGGGACTAGAGGTGTCTGCCACAATGCCCAATTATGTTTTATTGCAATTTGGCTGGGGCTGGGTTTGAACCTGCCACCCTTGGCATATGGGGCTGGTGCCCTACCCACTGAGCCACAGGTGCTGCCCCCTAAAATTCTTTATATTATTAAATTCTCAGAAAATTTAAGGCTTAACTGTTAGCTCCTTTACAAATAAAATTTCAATGAGATTCAAGCACAAAATTTAGAGACCAAAGAAATATTTGGTCTTTCTCACTTAAAAGTTTTTATTTACATTAAATTTTAATTCCTTCCCCTAATTAATTATTTTGCTTGATTTCAGTGGGAAACCTTCCTCATGTCCTAAGCAGAACAAGAGCTATTTCATCTGCTGTTTCCTAAAAACAGTGTACTTTCTACAAGATCTCAAATGTTGCATTAGTTCAACAGCATGTGCTTCATGAAGCTCCCTAATAAATTATCAAAAAAGGTTCTAAAGAATTTTAAAACAGTAAAAGGAAGATAGTTTTACACTTAACAGTTTTATAAGCAGGCTATCGAGTTGTCATACGAGGAAATGTTTATATTTTCAAAGTTTATTACTTTGACTTGTCCAAATACCCTGGCAGAAATGTACAGTATGTGAGATCACGGGGTTAGTGGGATAAGTCTTTTTGCTAAGTGCTTAAAAATTCCAGTTATGTGAAGCCAGTTGGCAGCAATCCATAATCTGTGAATTTACGTCAAATTAGGGATACCTCCAAGGGAGCAATTAATTTGGCACTGGGCATTTCTCCTAATTCCAGGGGTGAGCATATTCGTTTCCTAATGTTGCCATAACAAATTACTAGAAAGTTAGTAGTTAAAAATAACACAAATTTATCGTCTTGCAATTCTGGTATTCTTAAGTCTAAAAGGTGTT
Source organism: Arctocebus calabarensis (assembly GCA_963573935.1). Lineage (NCBI taxonomy): Eukaryota > Metazoa > Chordata > Mammalia > Primates > Lorisidae > Arctocebus > Arctocebus calabarensis. Next base: position 4,380 of record CAUYON010082326.1, read on the forward strand.
AGGGTTGTACTATTTCTGGCAGCTCTAGGAATTTTCTGCTTTTCTTTTTTTATTTCACATATTAAGGGGGTTCAAATGTTTTTGTTATACGTATCACTTTGGTCAAGACTGAATCATGGCTTTAAGTATGTGTCCATGGCTTTTCCAGCTTTTAGAAGCTGCCTACAGTCCTTGTGTTTTGGTTTAACATCTTTCTGAGCTCTGTTTCCATTGTCCCGTCTCCTTCTCTCACCTCTGACCCTCTTGACTCATTCATATAAAGATCCTGGCTCTCTATTGAACCACTCAGGTAATCGAGGAAGTCTCTCTATATCAGCATCCTGAAATTAGTCATACTTGCAAAGCCCCTTTCATCATGTAAGATAGTATACCCAAAGGTTCTGAGGATTAAAGTGTTGATACCTTTTGTGCTGCATAATTAGGCTGACCATACAGAGTATTCTCATTGATAATGGTAGTTTTCCCTTCTAGATCATTAAAAAAAACCCCACAAATATATTCCATTTACTATTAAACATTGATTTCTAGCAACTTCAGTGCTATCTATAGTCAAGTTTCGTCAGATCATATAGAAAATATATGTAATGTTTTCATTGAAATGCTAAATAATTGCAAAAAAGTGCACAAATAAGGCATAGCTTAATGACTTATATATTACTTTCCCTATTTTTTTGTAAGAAATTACTATACTCTCTATGATTAAAACAAGACATATTTAGTGCAGGTCAGAAGTCAGAAAGGGGTATCACTGGGCTAAAATCAAAATCAGTGGGCTACATTCCTTGGAGTATGTGAGGGTGAATCTGTTTCCTTATCCACAACAGATTCTGGAAATCTCTCCCTCACATTCCCTGACTCAGGATACCATTCCTCCATCTTCACATCCAGCAATGGGGGCTGTCTTCTTATGCTGCCACCTCTATGGTTCTCATTTGTCTGCTTTCTTCTTCTTTAGAAGGACTGTGATCTCCTACCCCATCCTACACAAATATTTTGGAATGATCTTTCAATCTCATAGTCAGGTAATGAGCAGCATTAATTCTACCTGCAGCCTTGATTTCCCTTTGCCAGCTAATACTGTTGGTGCCTGCTGTGACACCCTGTCACCACGCAAATAAAAACAGCCGGGACACGGATTGAAGGTACATGCCTGCAAGAGGTGGACTTCCTCTCTAGTCTCTGAAAGTCCTGAGAAAACTCTCTCGGTCATTTATTAAAGCCTCAGACCACAGAAGTGGGGGCTCACATGCTAGGGTCACATGCCAAATGGTTGCTAAGTGCTATTTCAACTTGGGTTCAACTCCCATCCTGTTGCTGTATAGGATAACACCTGTCTAACATTTGTATAACACTTGCTTGCTACCCGAACTTATCTCATTATCACATGCAGCTGCTTGAGTGCTTGTCTGCAAAACATCTCCAGGCCAGGCAGGAGATTGTCTTGCTCCTTTTGATTTCTTCAAGAGTCGGTGGCTGCTTCTATCAGCCTAGAGCTTGGTCTCCTACATAACACATTCACAGAACACAGAGATTTGGACATGGGCATCTTTGGCTGGAGTCAAGGGGTTGTATTTTGCCTACTGTCAGTTTTTACCAAGTGAATGCACCTAAAAAATTATAAATGCAGGTCAAAAAAAGGCTTATTATTACCAGCACATCCAAAACCTCCCACAGGCCGTGTCTTTATCATTCCTACTTCCCTCCTCCCCCAAATACTACCTATAAACTTTGCCTTTGATTTTACAATTACAGATTAGTTTGACACTTTGAGAACTTCAACAAGATGATAACACACAGCATATATATTTTGTGTGTGTCTGGCTTTTATTCTTTCAATATTTTGCTTGTGATATTAATCTATATTCTTACTGGTATATGTATACTTTTACTGTTACATAGTATCACTGAATGAACAAGACATAACTTCTTTATTCTTTCTAATGTTAATGACCATTTGGATTACTTATAATTTAGATTATTTCAAATGGTGAACCTGAGAAAATTTAATATATGAATGTTGTTTATGTGCAGTATGTTGAGTATAAAACTAGAAGTAAAAATTTAGGACCATTGCATAGAAATGTGGGCAAATTTGACAATGTCAATATGGTTTTTCTCGATAGATACATTTAATTGCTCCCCCAATAGATGTGTAAGAATATTGGCTCACAGCCAGCAGAGAGGGGGCAAGATGGCCGACTGGAGCCAGCCTCTGACAGAAGCTCCTATCCAGAGGAAGAATACTGTCCAGAAAGTACCCATTAAGCTGAAGACTGGGATCTGAGCCAAGAGAAGAGTGATAATTGCAGGTCATCCCTACTGAGGCAAGCTTCAACTCTAAGAAAGTGAACTTCAGTTTCAAAATTCATTCCAAAGGAAAAGTGTCTGTCCCCTCCTCCAAGAAAGTTGTGTTTTTCATTTTTCGTATTTTTTTCTTTTTCTCTTAGTTTGCTCCTGTAGATTTTCTGCAGGTGAGCAGTAAGCGGAGGACCTCTTGTCTCACCCCATGGGTGAGAGCTGTGGGAAGTGGGGTCTACTTCCCCAGATGGACCCTGCTTTGACCCTGAGAACTCTCTTGCCAGGCAGAAAAATTGAACTAACTTTTTTCTGCCATTCTGAACTTCCAGTCCACTGTTCCCACCTTGCCTGACAAACCAGAAGCCTAGCCCCTGAAGAGACTACAGGAGGAGGCTCATGAGCAGAGCCCCCTACCCTGCTGGACCAAGCTCCCCACCTATGCCTGGCCAGGGCCTCACTTCCTGCCCTGCTAGCACCTTGCATCCCATGCCCTGCCCCCATGTGCTCCGCCCTGCAGGAGCCTCCGTACCATGCTCTACCTGTCTAGAGTCATGAGCCCGCACTCTCCTTGATGAAGTCACTGGGCTTCAGGCACTGCCAGAAACATGTGCAGCATCTCCTAGCTGAATCCATGTGCCCCATGCTCCTGGAGCTGCTCCTATAGCCAGAACTCCCTATCTGTGGCAGTCACCAGGGAGTTGTGCAGGGTCACTTCCCACAAAAATCCAGCAACAATAGAGCGATACTTCCAGGGTCTACTCTTGTGGAGACACCTCCCCAACTCTGAGGACAGCTAGAGGAAACCAGAACTCACTCTATAGAGATACTGGTGCTGCAGAGCAGCAGGGGCAAAGGTGCAGTGGCTGAGGGAGAAAAGCATTTGCTGACTTGTTACCCTCAAGGTTAGTCTGAGTTCAAGTGGAAAACTCAGAAGTGCCTTTTGAGTACCCCAAGCAGGCAGGCCTAAGCTCCCCCAGCTGGCTGCTGGCAGAGGGTAGTGACTAAGCCGCAGGGGCATTGACTTTTCTTTGGCTCTCACAGGTGCAAAGCTCTAGCACATTTGCTTATTGTAGGGAGCAGGACCTCAGACCTGTGGGGTCACCAGTGACTAGGCATGAAAGGGGAGCAAAGTGGAGAAAGAGACACAGCCCCCTGGTCCAACTCTGCTATGAGTGAGCCTTCTGACTCCACAGAGCACTGGAGCAAGCCAAATTTGAGCAGCCAGTAGACCTCTGCCATCTAGTTGCTGGAAACCTTTCGAATTCTTCCACTTGAGAGTTTATACTGACTGGGTCAATTGGTTTAGAAATTCTAACCTGGGCCAATCACTCAAAGACCCTCTCGGGTGGTAGCCTGGTTGTGTGGTAATGGGAAGGGTTGATTTTCTCTTCCAGTTGTTGTCCATGGGGGGTGGGGTGTCTCAGTAGCTTATATTTTTCCACAGCTAAAACTTCACCAGCGTTACTAATCCACTAGGATCTGATAAGAACCAGCTGAATACAAGACAGATTCACCTAACCCCACCACACCATGCAGGTTTCCTCAGCCTCAGAGTGTAATACTGTACGGGTCCTTTACAAGGCTATTGTGGGAAAAGTTACAGCCAGCAATCCCAGATCCTTCACAAAGGACTGGTTAACCACAACTCCAGGAACTCCCAATCCAAATTCATCATACCTGCCCATCTAACCAAAGGTGAAAAACAATTAGGAGACAGAATCAGAGGAAAAACTTTGGCAATGTGAATAATCAGAGTAGATCAACTCCCCCAAGGAAAGATATGGCAGACACAGCACAAGATCCCCTTCATAAAGAAATGGCTGAGATGTCAGAAATTGAGTTCACAATTTGGATGGCAAATAAGATCAACAGAATGGAGGTAAAGATGGAATTAGAATTTCAAGGAGTAATTCAAAAGATGTCTCAAGAATTCAATGAATTCAAAGACAAAATCACCAAAGATTTTCACACACTGAGACAAGAACTTGCAGCCCTCAAAGATCTAAGAAATACAGTAGAAACCCTCAGTAACAGAATGGAGCAGACAGAAGAAAGGATTTCTGACAGCAAAGACAAAGCTTTTGAATGCTCTCAAATGCTCAAAGAGGAGAAAAAGGTGGAGAACAAAAACAGATCATTCTCTCAGAGAGCCCTGGGATAATGCAAAGAGATATAATATTCACCTTATAGGAATAACTGAAGGTGATGATGTTGCTGTGAAGGATACAGATGCTTTACTTCATGAAATAATCAAAGAGAATTTTCCAGACATGCCAAGAGATTCTGAAATTCAGATAGTAGACAGTTTCAGAGTACTGGTATTACTCAACACAAATAAAAATTCTCATAGACACATTATAATTAGCTTCACCAAAGTTAATATGAAGGAGAAAATTGTATATGCAGCCAGACCTAAGAAAACCATAACTTACAAAGGAAAAGCATTAGAATGACTGCAGATCTCTGTGCTGAAAGCTTTCAAGCTAGAAAAGGGAGGTCATTGAACTTTGATTTCCTTAAATAAAATAGCTTTCAATCCAGGATCTTGTATCTAGCTAAACTGAATTTCATTTATGATGGATAAATTAAATACTTTAATGACATTCACATGTTGAAGAAATTTGCCATAACTAAACCGGATCTCCGGGATAGTTTCAGACCTATGCTCCATAATGAACAGCACGATCCTCCACCACCAAAGCAAACTCAATCAGAAACTTTATATGAAATTCCAACTTCCAGTGGCGAAAGAATTAAAAATGTCCACTGGACTTTTGAAAAACTCGATACTCAAAATACTATCTTGTTTATCAATACTCTCAATTAATGTGAATGGCTTAAATTACCCTCTAAAGAGGCATAGGTTGGCTGACAGGACAGAAAAACTCAGGCCAAATATCTGCTGAATTCAAGATCTTACTTTACCTTAAAAGATAAACATAGACTCAGGGTGAAGGGATGGCCATCTGTAATTCAGGCAAATGGAAAGCAGAAAAAAAGCAGAAGTAGCAATTTTATTCTCAGATACAATAGGCCAACAAAAGTAACCCAACAAAAATAACCCAACAAAAGTAAGGAAAGATAAGGATGGTCACTTCGTATTTGTTAATGGCAACACTCAACATGATGATATTTCAATTATTAACATTTATGCACCCAACCAGAATGCACCTCAATTTATAAAAGAGATTCTAACAGACATGAGCATCTTGATTTCCTCTAGCACCACAATTGTTGGATATTTTAACACTCTTTTGGAAGTGTTGATTAGATCCTCCAATAAAAAGCTAAGCAAAGAAATTTTAGACTTAAACTTAACCATTCAATATTCAGATTTAACAGACATCTACAGAGCATTTCATCCTAGCAAAACTGAATTAAATATTCTTCTCATCAGCCCATGGATCATCCTCCAAAACTGATCAGATCTTAGGGCACAAGTCAAATCACAGAAAATTTAAAACTATAGAAATCATTCCTTGTATTTTTCCAGACCATTATGGAATAAAAGTTGAACTCAGTAACAACTGGAATCTGCATGCATATACCAAAACATGGAAACTAAATAACATGCTGAATGACAGCAGGGTCATAGTTGACATTAAGAAGGAAATCACCAAATATTTGGAACAAAATGTTAATGAAGATATGAACTATCAGAACCTCTGGGATACTGCAAAGGCAGTCTTCAGAGAGAAATTTATAGCATTGCAAGCCTTCCTCAAGAGAACTGAAAGAGAGAATGTCAACAACTTTATAGGACATCTGAAGCAACTGGAAAAGGAAGAACATTCCAACCCTAATTTCAGCAGAAGAAAAGAAATAACTAAAATTAGGGCAGAACTAAATGAAATTGAAAATAAACAAAAAAAATCATACAACAGATCAACCAATCAAAAAGTTGGTTTTTTGAAAAGGTCAATAAAATAGATAAACCTTTGGCTAACTTAAAAAGAAGTAGAAGAGTAATATCCTTGTTTTCATCAATCAGGAATGATAAAGGCCAAATAACAACAGATTCCTCAGAAATTCAATAAACCCTTAATGAATATTACATAAAACTCTATTCTCAGAAGTAAGAAAATCTGAAGGAAATAGATCAATACTTGGAAACATGCCACCCTATTCAACTTAGCCAGAAAGAAGTGGAAATGTTGAACAAGCCTATAACAAGTTCTGAAATAGCATCACCTACAAGAAATCTCCCCCCAAAAGAAAAGCCCAGAACCAGATGGCTTCACATCAGAATTCTACCAAACCTTTAAATAGGAACTAGTACCTATATTACTTAAACTTTTCCAAACCATAGAAAAAGAAGGAATACTTCCCAACTTTTGGGTGATTTCCTCATAGATGACTGGCATCACAAAACATAGACCTGCTTTTTGAAATAGTGTTGAGTGAAGGGGGCCACAAGCTCTTATGCTGGCAAGTAGCAAAGTAACTTTATTTTTCCCAGCTTATATAGCCGGCTCTGCACATACACACTGTTCTTCAATAATCATGCAGATACATTGTAAAACTTAATTATTTTTTCTTAGTATCTAGAAGTCTACTGATTAACTAATCTACATTATTGTGTGTCTTTTTACTTTACCTAAAATAACTTTCAAGGAAAATCATGCTGTTAGCCATCTACCCACATTCTGAAAAGGTCACAGACTACAGTGGGGGAGAAAGACTGAATGAATGCCTACTCTTTGAGGCCCCAAGCCATCTGGAGGCAGTAATTTAAATCTTAAAAGAACACATTGTGGCTCAGTGCCTGTGGTTCAACAGGCTAAGGTGCCAGCCATGTACACCTGAGCTGACAGGTTGGAATCCAGCCCGGGCTGGCCAACCACCAATCATGGCTGCAACCAAAACATGACCGAGCATTGTGGCGAGCACCTGTAGTCCCAGCTACTTGGGAGGCTGAGGCAAGAGACTCGTTTGAGCCCAGGAATTGGAAGTTAATGTGAGCTGTGATGCCATAGCACTCTATCCAGGGTGACAGCTTGAGGCTCTGTCTCAAAAAAAAAAAAAAAGAGAACACATTGTAAAGATTCCTAAGACATATTGTTGACCTGTATGTCCTGGCTAGCCTTAGATTACAGGAATTTTACTTCCAACTCTCTCAGGCCATTTTGTCTTATGGAGTTCTGCCCCAGTCTCTTATGGAATGTGCTTAATAAGATTTTTTACTTGCTCACTCTCAGAAAGGCTGAGGCAAAGGCATATAGGGTTTTCACCTATACCCAACCCAATTTATGAAGCAAATATCACCCTGAAACCCAAACCAGGAAAAACCCAACATGAAAATAAAATTTTAGACCAATATTTCTTCCTTTTTTTTTAGAGACAGAGTCACAGTTTGTTGCCCTCCGTAGAGTGCTGTGGCATCACACAGCTCACAGCAACCTCCAAGTCCTGGGCTTAGGAAATTCTCTTGTCTCAGCCTCCCAAGTATCTGAGACTACAGGCCCCTGTCACATGCCCAGCTATCTTTTTGTTCCAGTTCACAGGGGCCAGGTTTGAACCTACCACCCTTGGCAGAGGGGGCTGGCACCTTACCGACTGAGCCACAGGCACTGCCCTATAGATCAATATTTCTCAATAATATTGATGCAAAAATATTCAATAAGATCCTAGCAAACAAAATCCAACAACACATCAAACAAATTATACATCACAACCAGGTGAGTTTCATCACAGGGTCCCAAGGATGGTTCAATATACATAAATCAATAAATATAATACATCATATAAACAAATTAAAAAATGAAGACCATATGATTCTTTCAATTGATGCAGAAAAAGCTTTTGATAATATCCAGCATCCTTTCTAGATCAGAACACATAAGAAAATATGTATAGAAGGAACATTTCTTATACCGATAGAGGCCATCTACAGCAAACCCACAGCCAATATAGTATTGGATGGAGTAAAGTTGAAATCATTTCTGCTCCGATCAGGAACCAGGCAAGGATGCCCACTGTCTCCATTGCTTTTTAACATTGTAACGGAAGTCTTAGCCACCACAATCAGCCAGGAGACGGCAATAAAAGGGATCCAAATAGGACCAGAGGAGATCAAACTGTCACTCTTTGCAGACGATATGATTATATATCTGGAAAACCCCAGGAAATCAACTACAAAACTAGAAGTGATCAAGGAATATAGCAATGTCTCAGAATACAAAATTAACACTCAAAAATCTGTAGCCTTTATATATACCAAAAACAGTCAAGGGGGAAAAACAGTCAAGGACTCTATTTCCTTTACAATAGTGCCAAAGAAGTTAAACTTTCTGGGAGTGTATCTAACAAAGGACACGAACAATCTCTATAAAGACAACTATGAAACTCTGAGAAAAGAAATAGCTGAAGATGTTAACAAATGGAAAAGTATACCATGCTCATGGCTTGGAAAAATCAACATTGTTAAAATGTCCATATTACTCAAAGCAATATACAATTTTAATGCCATCCCTATTACAGCACCTCTGTCATACTTTTAAAGACCTGGAAAAATTAGTACTTTGTTTTATATAGAAATAGAAAAAATCTTTGAATAGCCAAGACATTTTATTTCTATTGGCTCAGAAATAAAAACAAATCAGGAGGAATCACTCTTCTAGACTTCAGACTAACTATAAATCGATAGTGATCAAAACAGCATAGTACTAGCACAAAAATCTACTAGAGAGGTAGATGTATGGAACAGAATTGAAGGCCAAGAGGTGAACCTAGATATTTATCATCATTTGATTTTTGATAAGCCTATCAAAAATATAAATTGGGAGAAAGATTCCCTGTTCAACAAATGGTGCTTGGTGAATCGGCTGGCGACCTGGAGAAGACTGAAACTGGACCCACACGTTTCTCCTCTAACAAAAATTGAGACTCTCACTGGTTAAAGGACTTAAACTTAAGACACGAAACTACAAAAATTCTTAAAGAGAGTGCAGAGGAAACACTTGAAAAAATTGGCCTGGGAGAATACTTTATGAGGAGGACCCCCTGGGCAATTGAAGTAACATCAAAAATACATTACTGGGATCTGAGCAAATTAAAACACTTCTGCCCTGCCAAGAACACACTAAGTAAAGCAAATAGACAGCCCTCAGAATGGGAGAAGATTTTTGCAAGTTATATTTCTGACAAAGGTCTAATAACCAGAATCCACAGAGAAACTTATTACTAAGAAAAAAGCAAGTGATCCTATTTCATTGTGGGCAAGAGACATTAACAGAAGCTTCTCTGAAGAAGACAGATGCATGGTCTACAGACATGTAAAAATGCTCATCATCTTTAATCATCAGAGAAATGCAAACCAAAACCACTCTAAGATATCATCTAACTCCAGTAAGAGTAGCCCACATCACAAAATCCCCAAACTACAGATGCTGGTGTGGATGTGGAGAAAAGGGAACACTTCTGCACTGCTGATGGTTCCTTTTGGAAGGAAGTTTGGAGACCACTCAGGGATCTAAATATAGACCTGCCTGCAATTCCTCTTCTAGGTGTATATCCAAAGGACCAAAAATCATTTGGCAATAAAGATATTTGTACCAGATTGTTCATTGCAGCTGCATTCATAATTGCCAAGTCATGAAAGAAGCCCAAGTGCCCATTGACCTATGAATGGATCAATAAATTGTGGTATATGTATACCATGGAATATTATGCAGCATTAAAAAAATGAAGACTTCACCTCTTTTATGTTTACATGAATGGAGCTGGAAAATATTCTTCTTAGTAAAGTATTTTAGGAATAGAAAAAAAAATCCAATGTATTCAGTACTACTGTGAAACCAATTTATAATCACTCAAACTTGCATATGAAAAATGAAACACAACTATAGCCCAGGATGAAGGAGGGAAAAGGAGGGAGGGGGAGGGGAAGGGGGGGTGGGTCGATAGAGGGAGGGTTGGTTAGGGGGACCATACCTATGGAGCATATTGCAAACACAAGCTGGATGTATCAGGTGTAGAACACAAATGTCTTAAAGCTGTAATTGGGTAAATGAGGTGAAGGCTATGGTGATTAGTAAGATGTAAGCACTCCAATTTGTACAAACAATCAACACTTTGGATCCCATAATGGCATAAATGTATTCATGATCTATGTACCAATGACTTAACAAAAAAATAAAGAGAATATTGGCTAACTAAAACAGTTTATCATGAATGAATGCTAAATTTTATTAATTATTTTTTCTCTGGATCTAATCAGAGATAATCAGATTCTCCTTTATTTTGTTAATATGTTGTGTTATGCTAATTGCTTTTGAAATGTTAAAACAATGTTGTATCCCAGAGAGAAAAATGTTTGCTCATTGTATATCTATGTATCTATGTTTAGCAACCTATGCGGCAAGATGTGTAGGAACCAGGACAGCAGGCTTGCAGAGACAAAGTGGCAATTTTTTGAAACATACAAGCAATCACTAGACATTAACAAACAGAGGTTGGCAGTGAAAATTGATCAGATATGGAATTCCAGTGTGGGGGTCAGGCTTGGGGGAGGGGACTGTGTTCTCAATAAATAGCAGCTGCGGAGGTTGCTTGGGACCTATTCCTGGACATGCGTAGGGTGGCTTTGAGCTTACAATCCATTGTCTGGCCTGCTTCCTTGGTGAAGGCACCAACATCTATCTATCTCTATCCATCTATCTTATCTATCATCTATTTGTTACTGGGTATAGTTTGTTCATTTACTTATTAGGATTTTCATAATCATCATCAAACATGAGATTAGCTTGTATTTCTTTCAAATATCAGGTCATGTCTTTATTGGGTTTTTATAACAAAGTAGAATAATGTAGAAATGATCTCTTTGTTTTGATTTCTGGAACTGTTTGCATTTTTTTGTTGTTATTCTTAAAAACGTTGGCAGAATTTATCATTGATGAATCTATCTTGGCCTAGAGGTTATGAAAGTGTGCATGCAAAACTTTAATTATAAATTTGATATTATTCCAATTATCAGTTTCTGCATAAGAACATAATCCAAAATTTAGCAACTCTAAACAAAGTTTTAGTATGTGGGTCAGAAATTTGGAAACAGCTCAGATGCTCACTACTTGATTGGCTTTATATATGGCGTATTATCCATGTACTGGCTAGTGTTTTAGCAACCTGAGGATTTTGTTGGGCTGACATCTAATGCTTATACACACACCTGTGAGCCGATACAACTGTCTGTTGGAAACTCATCTTAAGCTTTCAGATGCCTAAACAGGGCTCTCCAGATGACAGTCTTGGGATATTTTAAGTTCATACATGGTAACAAGCTTTTTCCCAGAGCAAGAATCCCATTAGAAGGAGGCAGAAGCTGCTAGCCTTGCATTTTGTCTGCATGATTTATCCATTAACGAGGGAGCTGTGTTAAAAAGTCTCAGTGTGAGGATAAGTTGGGCTATTTTTCCTTGCAACATAGCAAATTCAGAAAATTTTAGTCACTAATCCTTCAAATATTTTTTCCTGTCTCTGACCCTTCCCTTCTCCTCTTATGATTCCAATTCACAAAAGTTAGGCCCCTTGGTATTGTGTCATAAGGCACTGGAATTCAACTAAAGTTTTCCAGTACCACATATTTTTCCTGTATGTGCTTCAGTTTAAATAGGTTTATCATCTTTTTATTTATATTTACTGATGTTTTCTTCTGCAAGATCTAATCTGAAATTAATCTGATCCAAAGGGTTTCTTAGAAAAGACAAACTATTCTCTCCTCCGTTTTGTTTTATTTTCTCATTACTTTCTTTGTCATTCATGCTGTGAGAAGATTTGTATTAGGTCCTTCAGACTTCTTGTCCAACGTATCCCAAATCTCGTAGTTCTGGATCTCCTACTGGTTACCAATTTTCTTCCTGCTTAGATCACTTTTTTCTTGTATTTGTTACATCTAATAATCTCTAAATCAGGAGTCACACTCATTATTTTGTGTTTTTAAATGCTATATTATTGTATTTCTTTAATGAATGTTGAGCTATGTTCTGGCAGAAATTATATTAGCTGATTATCCTACTACTTTTCTTACTTGCTTTTAATTTTTGTTAAAGGCAAAATTGCCTTTTCAGACCTAGTGTCACTGCATCACTAAGGAACAATTCTTCTGTTGTTTTTTCTTGAATGTTTTGGTTTGCATGAGGACTTTCCACATTTGCTGGTTGGCACTTGCATGTGTCCAATTTTGTGTGAGACCTGTTCAACATATAGCTCTCAGAACATTCTTTCCCACCGTCATGGAGTTGATATTTATCCATAAGCTCATAACAAACTCAAATATCTTCTTTTCAAATTTCTGAACCTCTCAGTGTATTTCACACTCTCTGTCACTCCACAAATTTCAGCTTCCTCGGTCAGCTTAAATCTGATCTCTGTCTCTTTGAACAAAGTGATGATCATCCCTTACTATGTGTTATTGGGCATTAGGCATAAATCTCCAGTGAAATATGGTAGATGATTTAATGCAGCCTGACCATACCTGAGAACCAATCATAAACAGAAACACAGCTATTATACTAAACTTTCCAGTGGCCATTGAAAAATTGTATGATTTTTACTCACAAAACAATTATAATTGTTTAGATTTTTATAGGCAATCTTAAATCTTTCAACACAAACATATAAAGCAATGAATATTTATTCAACTGAATAGATAAACTTAGGCAAGAAAATATTTTGGGTAGATACAATTTTATTATTTAAATAGTATTGCTTTATAAGTTTATCTAAGTATAAATATAAACAGTGCTTTAGACTCATTAGTGAGACATAAATATTAGATTCAAATAAAAGTGATGGTTGTGGTCTCCCATTATCGTGAATATAATAACTATGTTTATTGATTTTTCTGTTTAAGGCTTACTAGGTACTTTGTCTTCTAAACCTCATTAATCCAGGATAAAAAATTAAAATGGGCAGCGTTAATCTTTTATAATCTATTACTTCATGCCAAATGCATTTAGAACAAAGGATAAAAGCTTGTCAGTATCATGATAGTATGAAGAGAATTGGCATACTGTCATGGTTAATGAAATTCTATATGGAATTTTAAGACAAAAGACTAGGGGAGTCAGACTCATTTAAAATGGGTTTAAATCTTGGCTTCACTAGTTACTAACAGTGGAATTCAGCAAGTTATTTAACTCTTCAGTATCTCACTTTCTTCATTTAAAGTGAGAACAATAGTTAATTTTTTTCTGAAAGATTTAACTGATGTTATGAAGATAAAATGGTAATAGTACAATTAAAACTTTTAGCATAGTAACTCATACTACTAATGCTGAAGATGATTAGTTTTTAAAATTTTTTCTTATACAGAGTAGATATGCCTGAGATTCAGAAGATCCTGTACCCAATAACATTTGAACTATTTAAACTTTTGATTAGTTTGAGCTATGAATTAGCCAAATTTCCCTTTTATATTCGGTCATGTCACTTTTGGTATTAGCCTCTTAAAGATAAATTTTTGATAATAGTGTTTTAAGTGCATAAAAATCAACATTTGGTATTGTCTTAGGTCTGTTCAAGATTCTACAACAAAATACCGCAGACTGGGCATATGATAAACAACAGAAATATATTTTTTGCAGTTTTGAAGGCTGGGAAATCCAGCATAACCATTCTCTGGTGAGGGCCCACTTCTTTTTCATAGATGGTTCCCTTTCACTATATTTTCACCTGGTAAAGGTATAGAGGGTCTTTCTGGGGCCTCTTTTATGAAGGTATTAATCTATTAACAAGGACATAGCCCTTATGACTTAATCATCTCCCATAGCCCCATCTTTTAAAACCATCAATGCTAGGGTTAGGGCTTTAACTTATTAATTTGGATGGGTCAAAAACATAGCAGGTACCACATCTGTCTCTTAAGTAGAGTGAAAAAACATGCTCTACTTGTGACATAAACTTTTCCTCACACTGGTTCTACCACCTTTGCCAAAATCTAAGTTTCTTTTTTAATTTGATCCCTAAACACTCTGTGATAACCTTACCACTCAACATATTCTGTTGTTGTACCTGCCTGACATTTCCCTCTTTCTACTGCAAACCATGAGTCCCTTGAGGTCAGTTTTATCTTATTCGTTGTTGTTTACTTAATTTTATCATAAAGTCAACATAGTAGATATTTTTAATATGTTTTTTGTTTAACGAATGAAAAGAAATTTGGAAGCATTTTCTACATGATCAATTCTCTTTTAATTTTTGGAAGGAAGATGGCAAATTTTATTTTAAAAATGCTTTTTTATTGGGTGGCACCTGTGGCTCAAGGGAGTAGGCGCTGACCACATATTCTGGAGGTGGCGGGTTCAAATCCAGCCCCTGCCAAAACTGCAAAAAAAAAGAAAAAAAATTATTTTTCATTAATTACTTACAATGATTTTCAGTGGTCTCCATAGACTGAGAGTAATTTCTGGAAGCCTGTGTTTTTCTTTTCCTTGTTTCAATTCTTAATTTCTGGATAATAAGTTACTTTTAAAGTAATAATTTTCACATAAACAATACAAGGGCTAATATAAGGAATTAATGTGTTAAGGAAAAACCTAAAAAGTTATAAGGACTCAAATACTGAGATTTTCAAAATAATGTATCAGTCCAGCACTCTACCTTTTCACCATTAACCTCTCCATCTTCCACAAATGCCCATTCCTTGGACCATCTGTATACAGGATGTTTCTTTCATGAGGGCAAAAGATATAAAAATCAATGGGATAGAAAAGAAAAAAGAATCTAACCTTTAATATATGGACCTGTAAATGTATCAAACTGAATAGGATTATAGGTATTGGTAAATATGTGTATCTTCTGATGTTTTAATTTAGACAGGAAAGTTAATTTGTTAATTTTGATTTGGAAACAATTTTAATGTATTTAAATTGACACTCTTGTATTATCTATCTCTATACACACACACACACACACACACATATGCACTTATGTGTCTACATAAAGATTGTAACTAACTCTCAAACATGTGAGCAAGATCTGAGGTACCCAGATAAGATATTGTAAAGATATTGTAAAGAAATTGAGGAGTTATCTCACAATTATCTTCAGAGTTCTGCTAATTGAAAGGAGGTATTTACATATTTATTCAGAAAGTCAAATGTGCCAAAATATTGCATTGCATACAATAGGCAATTCTGTTATACTCTTGATTTCCCAAAAGTCAGTAACTTGGATTTTGAAGGATAATTCCCTTAAAGAAGATAAGTTAGTTTAAAAGTATTGGGTTAGGAGTCAAAATTTCTAGGATTTTTGTGTGTGTGTGGTAAGATAGGATTTTATTAGACAGAAAGGAATATAGAAAAGAAAAAAATATAAAAAGGAATTTAGAAAGAGTAAAAAAGTTCCAGAGCTCTGGCAAAGGGGAAGACCCAAGTCAAAGGCCTCCCCACAAATTTCCAGGTTTAATTACAATTTTTATTTTCAAATTCTCACTGTGTGACCAAAGGCATATTATTCATTTTCAGGCATATTATACATACTTACATAGCCTCTTAGAGACTTTTAGGCACTTAATTAAAGATAAGGAGTCTACAAGGAGAAATTGTGAATGAAAGGATTAAAAATTAGAACCGGTTATCCAAAATAGTCTATTTTGATTGATTTAAAGTGAATTAGTGAATTATTGCCCAGCTCCAAATCTTTTAACTTTGCATCATCATTATGCTACATAATTCTTGTAACTTATTTTGTGTATATATAGGACTTGTCTTTAAATTAACTATGTAGTGTAAGACACCTTATTCTTGTTCCATATTGGGTCCAGTAATATTTTTAGCCCTTCATTTTCTTTATGAAGATTGAGAAAAACTATTTATTTGAACCAAATTATGGAACAATTGCTGATCTTGATGAATCTTAATTGATTCACAATTCTCATGCTTACCTTGGCTATGCTAAATAAACACCTTGCATTCTAGATGTTAGAAAACTTGTGAAAATATTGGCTTTACAACTTAGTTATATGATTAAAAATGTTATTTCAACTTTCTCAATTTTAGTTTCTTGAACTGTAAAAGAGGGAACTAATAAAGCGAACTTTATTTTTGTAATACACATGTGTGAAGCATGTCCAAGGGCTTCAATTTCCCTCCCCAATTTAGTCCTCACAGCAACCTATGACTCACGTTGTATTTTTTTTAATGTTTTTTTATATGGCTAGGGAAACCTAGAGAAGTAAAGTGCCAGGTTAGGAAAACAAAACAAAACTAGAACTGGAATTTGGAAACTGTCAGGGAGATTGTAGAGACACTCCCATTATTCTGTCTCCCTTCTGACAACTTCTAGATGAATTGAAGTAAAGCCATTTACCTGCAAAGGAAGTCAGTTGGCACTGATCGCGTATCATCTATTATAATATCAAAAAGAAAAGAAAAGATGGAAACCATTCCCGTGTTTGTTACAGCTGCTGTTGTTTCCACATTCTACATCACCATGACTACGAGCTATGATCCTTCTTTTCTGTGAAGACATCTATGAATTGCAACAGCTTCTTCCATTTGCCTACCATTTTTTCTTCTTAGAATAAAAGTGCATTGAGTAGGGCGGCGCCTGTGGCTCAAAGGAGTAGGGCACCAGCCCCATATGCCAGAGGTGGCAGGTTCAAACCCAGCCCTGGCCAAATCTGCAAAAAAAAAAAAAGTACACTGAGAAGAATTTTGAATGTTAAAAATAACAAAGGCTAGTGGGGACATTTTGTGACGTTTTGCTAGCTATACCCCTCGCTGAGAAACATTTCCCAGGCCGCACTTCTCTGATCATCATGACTTGGTTGCAAATCTTTTGCAAGTGTCCTCAAACTTTTTAAACAGGGAGCCAATTCACTGTCCCTCAGACCATTGGAGGGCCGGCCTATAGTTTAAAAAAAAAAAAAAAACTATGAACAAGTTTCTATGCACACTGAACATATCTTATTTTGAAGTAAAAAAGAAAATGGGAACAAATACAATTCACACCGCCGCATGTGGCTTGCGGGCTGTAGTTTGAGGACCCCTGTTAGAACA
>CAUYON010082327.1:0-10765 GCA_963573935.1 Arctocebus calabarensis
TGGCGTCACACTGCTCACAGCAACCTCCAGCTCTTGGGCTTAAGCGATTCTCTTGCCTCAGCCTTCCTAGTAGCTGGGACTACAGGCGCCCGCCACAGCGCCCGGCTATTTTTTTGTTTTGCAGTTCGGCCGAGGCCGGGCTTGAATCCACCTCCTTCGGTATATGAGGCCGGCGCCCTACTTGCTGAGCCACAGGAGCCGCCCATTCTCTTACAATTTTTAAACTTACCATATGTTTGTGAGAATCGACCATGTTGTTGTTTGTAGCTTTTTTTTTTTTTAAGAGACAGAGTCTTACTTTGTCGCCCTTGGTACAGTGCCGTGGCATCACAGCTCACAGAAACCTCCAAATCCTGGGCTTAAGCAATTCTCTTGCCTCAGCCTCCCAAATAGGTGGGACTACAGGCGCCCACCACAATTCCTGGCTATTTTTTGGTTGTAGTTGTCATTGTTGTTTGGCAGACCCAGGCTGGATTCGAACCCGCCAGCTCTGGTGTATGTGGCTGGCGCCTTAGCCACTTGAGCTACAGGCACTGAGCCATGTTTGTTCATTCTTAAGATTACCATATGTTTGCTTATTTTTAGGTGTGTCTAAAGGTATTCCTCCTCCTTCCTAAAAAATTCCATAGCTAGTAACAAGGCCCAGACAAAAATTTCTTTTCTAGAAGCCTTTAGACTTACCATTTCCCTCTGTTTGTATAGGGATCATGTCCTGCTTCTAAACAGCATGTATTGCTCTTCTGGTAAATTAACCAACTGTAAGGTACTATGGCCATGCAGAGACCAGATTTATGCTGAATGGTTTCATTTCTCTGTCAATTGCTTGGAACATCACATTTGTGGTACTAGGGAGAGACTGTTGACAAACATCTGTATCTGTACACCTCTGCATCTGAGAACCCTCGTTCAGGTACCGAGTAAACTTACATTTCTTTGTAGCTTGGGCTTTACAATATTTCCTTGGCTATTCACTTTTGGGTTTAACAAGTTTCATAGTCAGAAAGCTTATTCTTAACATAGAAACTAGATAGCCTTCTCTACCATTTATGCTACTTTTTTCTTGTTCTATCCTTGTTTGCTATTCACGTGTTTCTTTTTGATCACGTTGTTTTCCAATCTCAAATTCTGTCTCCTATAACCTTTCTTCAAAGGTATTATTTTCCAAGTCTTTCACAATTTCTTCTGGACCCTAAATAGTTCTTTAGACTTTACTCAAGCTTTAGAGCCTAAAACTGAACCCAGAAGTTCAGTGAGACTGCTATAAATGAGTATCTGTACCTGTAGGGCTTAATCTCCAAATCATTGCGTTTGTATTCACAGTAGGTTTGTTTATCAGCTTTGCATGTGTGCAAGGACTAAAGAGGCTTGAAGAGTTTTCTAGGTGAATTAGCTGGTATCTGGAAAATTTTTCCTTTTTGATTTATTTTGAGTTTCATATCATGGAACAAAAATCAGACATTCAAGTCATCTAAGTGCTTGGCCCAGATTTCAGCTGGCCTCCCTCTAATTCATGTGCTGGGAATAGGCGAGTGGGTGGTTTGGACATTTGGCCTTGTTGCTGTGTTGTGATTTATCCAAATACATTGAGAAAGAGCAAAGAACGCATGGGGATTAGAACACACTACAGAGTTACTTAAATTTTATTACTATGAAATACAGCCATTATTCAATGACAACCAACCTTTTCCTCCTTCCCCCTCCTGACATATATTAAACCTCACATTTATCCTGGGCTAAGATATCTAGTTTATAGGTAAAGAATACTGAGGAAAAAAAAAAATCACTGCTGTTTTTATGATCCTATCAGCTCTTCTGGATCAAGATAAGATCTCTGGCAAGCAAGCAAACAAACTATTCATAGCAGTTCTTTAGGTCAAAGACAGAGGAAGCCTGTAGCACTCAATCTTTCATCTGAGATTAATTATTGATAATCAAAGTCTTAGAGCAAAGAAAGCTCTATGGAATGGCCCTTGCAGAAGGAGGACTGCTGCAGTCCACAAATCCAAAAGAAACCTTTCTTTGCCCTACATTTATGAAAAGCCTAGCACTGAATGGGAGTTGGGGGAGTTGGGGGGAGCTTATTTTCTAAGAGGGAATTCAGGTGCTCCTTGCCCAAAAGACATTCTTTCCCAAGCTCTTTTCCTATAGTAAGAAAGTATAAGCCTAAATTTACTAGAGATGGTTGGGTAGAGGACATAAAGATTTTTGTTTTTGAGAGAGAGTCTCACTTGGTCACCCTTGGTAGAGTGCTGTGGCATCTTACCTCACGGCAACCTCAAACTCTTGGGTTCAAATGATTCTCTTAACTCCACCTCCCTCACCAAATTATAAGGAAATTTAAGTCATGCTTTGAAATACTAGCAAATTCATGACGAACCCCTGGTAGCAGGGACTATAGGCACCTGCCACAGTGCCCAGCTATTTTTTAGAGATGGGGTCTTTCTCTTGCTCAGGTTGGTCTCGAACTGGTGAGCTCAGGCAATCCACCCAAGTGCTGGGATTACAGGTGTGAACCATTGCGCCTGGCCAACACAAAAATTTCTTAGTAAAAGTTGAGTTGGGGACCTTACTGGGCCCTCTGAATCTAGAAGCTCATAATCTTCAGTTCTGGGAAATTTTCTCAAATTATTAGCAAGTTCTGAACAAATGGAAATTTTTGTTGTCATTGGAGATGCTCCATTGGAGAAGGCACATTTTCTTTTTTCAAAAAAATTACAAAGTAGTACATGCTATAGTGAAGACTCAAGTATTACATAAAAATATGAAGTAAAAAGGAAATACAACCCTTTTCGGCTTTCCTATTTTTACTTCTAAGGTAACCACTGTTAACAGTTTCTTGTGTTTCCTTCAAAAATATCCCTATGCATAATCTCTGTCTTCCGGCCATTTGCTCTCTGCATCTGCTGAATAGCTGACATCATGGACTCACACCTCATCATACTGAAGATTCTCTTTTTTCTTTTAAATTTCAGGTTAATATGAGGGTACAAACAAGTAGGTTACAATGTTGGCATTTGTTAGGTAGAGTCCCTGTTGTAGGTGTGTCCTTTGCCCAGGAGATGTGCCATATACCTTTTTACATTGTGCCCATTAGAGGTGAGAGCACACCAATCCCCTTCCCTCTCTTCTCTTCTTCCTTCTCCCTCCTCCCAATGTGAACTGAAATGAGTTTGTCTCTTGTGAGGGTGTGTATTAATTTGTCTAATTTGGCTTCATATTAGAATTGAGTACATTGGATAGTTGTTTTTCAATTCTTGTGTTTTCAACACTTTACAAAGAAGAATGTGTTTCAACCCTATCCAGGTTGATAGAAAAGATGTAAAGTCTCTATCTTTTTATGGCTGAATAGTATTCCATGATATACCTATGCAATAGTTTATTAATCCATTCCTGGGCTGGTGGGTATTTAGGTTGTTTCCACATCTTGGCAATTGTAAACTGACTTGTGATAAGCAATCTAGTGCAAATATCCTTAAGATAAAACAATTTATTTCTGGCTCGGCGCCTGTGGCTTAAGCAGCTAAGGCGCCAGCCACATACACCTGAGCTGGCGGGTTCAAATCCAGCCCGGGGCCCACCAAACAATGATGGCTGCAACCAAAAAATAGCTGGGCGTTGTGGCAGGTGCCTGTAGTCACAGCTACTTAGGAGGTGGAGGCAGGAGAATCGCTTGAGCCCAGGATTTGGAGGTTGCTGTGAGCTGTAATGCCACAGCACTCTACCCAGGGTGACAACTTGTAGCTTTGTCTCAAAACAAACAAACAAACAGAAAAAATGATTTATTTTTTCTAGGTAGATGCCTAGTGATGGAATTGCAGATCAAATGGAATGGTTATTTTGAGTTCTCTGAAGATTCTCTTTACCTAATTTAAAGTGGAAACTCAGTCTTCCTCTTTGCTGGTTTACTCTCTTGTTTTAGTGAAGTGTCTCTTCTAGTAGGTTCCTGGAAAAGGATGTTTTGGAAGTAAACTTTTTTTTTTTTTGAGACAGGGTCTATGTCAGCTTTGGTAGAGTGCCTTGGTGTCACAGCTTACAGCAATCTCAAACACTTGGGCTTAAGCAATTCTCTTGCCTCAGCCTCCCGAGTAGCTGGGACTACAGGCGCCCGCCACAAAACCCAGTTATTTTTTGTTGCAGTTGTCATTGTTGTTTAGCTGGCCTGGGCCAGGTTCAAACCTGCCAGCCTTGGTGTATGTGGCTGGCGCCATAACCACTGTGCTATAGTAGTCAAGCCTGGAAGTAAACTTTGTATGATGTTATATGTCATAAAATGTCTTTATTCTGTCTTTACATTTGAAATTTGGGCTAGCTATAGAATTCCAAGCTGAAATATCTTTCAGAATCTAAAGGCATTATTCCATTGTCTAGCTTCTATTGTTGCCACTCTGACTCTTTGTCCTTAGAGTGTGACCTCTTTCTTTGTTTCCTCACTGGAACGTTTATCATCTTCTTGGTGTTCTGAAATATCATTATTGATGTGCCTTAGTGTGGGCCTATTTTTGTCTATTGTGTTAGGTACCTTACTGGACCCTTTGAATCTAGAAACATATGACCTTCATTTCTGGAATATTTTCTCAAATTATTATTATTTTAATTTTTTTTGAGACAGAGTCTCACTTTGTCACCCCCGTTAGAGTGCTATGGCATCATAGCTCACAGCACCTCAAACTCCTGGGCTCTAATGATTCTCTTGCCTCAACCTCCCAAGGAGACTACAGGTACCCGCCACAATACCTGGGTTTTTTAGAGATGAGGTCTCTCTCTGGCTCAGACTGGTCTCGAACTTGTGAGCTCAGGCAATCCACCTGCCTTGGCCTCCTAGAGTGTTGGTATTACAGGCATGAGCCACCTCAACCGGTCCTCAAATCATTATTATTATTATTTTTAATAGTTCATTTTATTAAATAATTTTTTAAAGTCAGACCATTGCATTGGTTTGTTTGGGGTAACCATTCCTTCCCATTGTCTCAAAGCCTGGCACCAGGTGCCTGAACATTCCCTTTTAGGGACAACACAGCATGGGAATGAAAGTGAAAGGACAGACCCTTGTATATTAGGAAAGCTGTGTTAATGTTTCAACACGTCTTGGTTTAAGTGGAGCACCAGGGTTAAGTTGTTCCCACATACCACCCACTTCCTCACCACATCTCCCCGCCAATTTCTGTCTGCCTTTTCCACCAATCAAACCTGAGGTGAAATTATTATTATTATTATTATTTTGATGATTTTCTCCTCTTGATTTTTCAGTTCTCTCTTCTAAAATGGCTGTTATTCAGATAACAGATTATTAAGCTGATTTTTCTCTCTTATTTTCTACCATTTTGTTGTTGTTGCAGTTTGGCCGGGATCAGGTTCGAACCCGCCACCCTTGGTATATGAGGCTGGCACCCTACTCACCGAGCCACACTTTTTGGGCAGTAGCCTCAATTTTATCTTCCATGCCTTCTATTAAGTTTTTCATTTCTTCTTTCATAGTTTTCATTTCCAAGAGTTCTATTCCTTTTTAAAAATACCATATGACTCTATCTTTCAAGGATGCAATTTCTTCTGTCAATAAGTCTTCCGTATAGAGAGGTACGATTAGACTGATTTACTTAAGTTTTTTCTTGTGGGTTGGTCAGATTTCCTAACTCCAGCTCGAAATGTGCGAGTTTGTAAAGTTTATCAAGTAGCAAGTCAGAGTGTTACGAAGTATCCTGATTTTTTTTTTTCAAGATAGCAGAGAAAATGGAAGGCAGTTTAAATATGGTAGCAAAAAGAAGGGTTCAGAGTAATGGAGGGCTACTGTGGTTTGGCAAAAAGGAATTTCTCTGTTCACTCTAAGCGGGATGCTGCTATCTCTCTCTTATTTCTCTTTAAATTTATTTCTCACATAGATCTCAGTTAGAGAAAACAGAGCTGGGCAGTAATAAGCTAAGCCTAAACTCCCCAGAGAACACAGCAACCTTGTTATCTTCCTATAATCAAATCTATTTATAAATCCAAACAACCGCCACTGATAGGCATCTGAAGTATAAGAGAAGGTGTGTAGGGTGGCCGTGATGGCTCACACCTGTAATCCTAGCACCCTGACAGGCTGAGGCCAGTGAATTGCTTGAGCTCAGGAGTTTGAGACCAGCCTGAACAAGAGTGAGACCCCATATCTACTAGAAGTAGAAAAACTAGCTGGGTGTTGTGGCAAGTGCCTATAGTTCCAGCTACTTCAGAGGCTGAGGCAAGAGGATTGATCAGGCACAAGAATTTGGGGTTGCTGTGAGCTACAGCACTCTACCCTGGGCACAGAGTGAGACTCTGTCACAAAAGGAAAAAAGAGAGAGAGGCTTGGCACCTGTAGCACAGTGGTTATGGCTCCAGCCACATGCACCAAGGCTGGTGGGTTCAAACCCAGCCCAGGCCAGCTAAGCAACAATGACAACTCCAACAAAAAAATAGCCAGGCGTTGGGGCGGGAGCCTGTAGTCCTAGCTACTGGGAGGTTGAGGCAAGAGAATTGCTTAAGCCCAAGAGTTTGCAGTTGCTGTGAGCTGTGACACCATTGCACTCTACCAAGGGCGACATGATGAGACTCTGTCTCAAAAAAATAAAAAAGAGAGAGAAGCTATATAAAAGTTTTCATTCTGAGACAGCTCTCATTAAGAACAATGACACTATCATTTTATCTACCCTCAGCTAGAAGAGGAAATGAGTGTGAATAAGCTTATGAGAGATTAAGGCAGATATAAACAGGACAAGGAATATGAAGGCCCTTGTCAACAGATAATTTGTAGAGTGCTAGAACAGAATAGAGGTAAATTAAAATTTTTCTTCACAAGACACTTATTATCTCATTTACTGTTCTCCTAGCTCCCAGTCCACCCTTCAAAAATTACACCTTTCAGGCGGTGCCTGTGGCTCAGTGAGTAGGGTGCTGGCCCCATATACTGAGGGTGGCGGGTTCAAACCCGGCCCCGGCCAAACTACAAAAAAACATAGCCGGGCCTTGTGGCAGGTGCCTGTAGTCCCAGCTACTCAGGAGGCTGAGGCAGGAGAATCGCCTAAGCCCAGGAGCTGGAGGTTGCTGTGAGCTGTGATGCCACCGCACTCTACCGAGGGCGACAAAGTGAAACTCTGTCTTAAATTTCGACAGTTAGTGTCCTAGTACATGGTGGGGGGTGGTGGATGGGGAGAACAAAGAAAGGGAAGGAGGGCAAGTGGGAGGGGACACAGGGTGTGGTACATCTTTTGGGGGCAGGACACAATTATAAGAGGGACATTAGCTAACCAATGCAATCAATGTAACCTGGTTCTTTGTACCCTCAGTGAATCCCCAACCAAAAAAAAAAAAAAAGTTACACCTTTCATTCCCTATTTCCACTAAAAAAAGCATCATTTTCTTATTTTCCTGTTGTTCTTTCAAAAACTTAGGCATACCTGTCTTCAACTCCTTTTTTTCACCTCCCTCATCAAGATTGTAAGACATCACTGACTATATTATTCACCTCTTATCTCTACCTCTTCCTTTCAATTTCCCCTACCTTTGCTATGACTCAGAGCCTAAAGTCCTCTTGCTTGAACTACTGTGAAAGTCTTCTTAGTGGCTTCACTCTGAATAGACTCTTCCTCTCTCTAACACACGCTGACCATGATCAGAGAGATCAGAAGCCTAATAACTTCAAAGTATAGCACATAGCAAAACCTTTTATCAGCTCTTTGTTGCTGATAGAATAATATAAAAATTCTCAGCTCATAGTGGGCAGTGAAAAAGAAACTTCAAAATTAAAAATAAATAATAAAATTGAAATTCTAGACCCCATTCATTGATCAAGACCATCCACAAGCCATCATCAACATAGTGTAGCAGTTAAGAGCACAGATATTGGAGCCAGATTACTTCAATGTAAGTCCTATTAACTCTGCCTAAGATTCAATTCCATTTCAACTGGGCAAACCTTCATTGAGCTTCCAATATTTATAAGGTACAGTGTCAGTTGCTATAGGCCTTCAAAAGAGAGTGGCTGTCCATAATAAGTTTATAACCCAAGGGTGGAGAAGGATGTATACATGAAATAAATACCACGACAGAGATATAGACAACACATATAAAGAAATGCAGGAGTGATTTAATCTCTAACAAAATCCAGAAGTGTGACCTTGCCACGTTAGAATCCTGGTAAAAATGATGCTTATCCCCTTTGCTCCACTGCCATTCCATTCCTACTTTCCATGTCCCCCAGGATTACTAGTGGATAACCAGTTCTCTTGACTAATCTCCTTCTGGAAATACAGGCCTGCATGAGGAGCCAGTCCTCTCATCTCTATGCAGTGATCTGTGTGCTGCTGAGGATCCTGGAGCCCTGGCATTACAGAGATTCGACATCAATGGACAGAGCCCTATCCAATGTCACCTAGGCATTTTCCATTTCTAGATCAAATACTAAGTCTTCCATGATCTTCTTGCCAGAAGAAATCTCACTCTCTTTTATGTTTGTTTGTTTGTTTTTAAGATAGGGTCTCACTCTGCTGCCCAGGCTAGAGTGCTGTGGCCTCAGCCTAGCTCACAGCATCCTCAAACTCCTGGGTTCAAGTGATCCTCCTGCCTCAACCTCCCAAGTAGCTGGGACTACAGGCACCTGCCACAATGCCTGGTTAATTTTTCTATTTTTAGTAGAGAAGAGGTCTCACTTTTGCTCAGGTTGGTCTCGAACTCTGGAGTTGAAGCGATTCTCCAGCCTCAGCCTCCCAGAGTGCCAAGATTACAGGTGTGAGCCACGGCACCCAGACTCTTTTATGATTTTTAAAGACTTATCAGTACCTCTATTAGAGTGTTCTCCCTTAAAATAGTGAACTTCATACATCTTCTCACTAAACTATATTTCCCTGAGAGTTAGAATTGAGTCTCATGTTTCTTTGTACCTCTCACATATCTTGTAAATAGTGGGCACTGAATTGTAGACTTGAGATCCTGGCTTATATGAAAACAGGAATGCACAACTTTAGAAAAGAGGTTATGATTTATGTATTGTCCAAGAATAACAAGTAATTTGTTTCCAAATGTAATGCTTGCTTGGGGTGGTGGGAGGGCAGGATTTATAAATATTCTCTTTTTAAAACTTTCAGTTCTGTCCAGGCACAGTGGCTCACATCTATAATCCTAGCACTCTGGGAGGTTAAGGCAAGTAGATTCCCTGAGCTCAGTAGCTTGAGACCAGCCTGGGCAAGAGCCAGACCCTATCTCTACTAAAAAGAGAAATACTAGCTGGGTGTTTTGGCAGGCACCTGTTGTTCTAGCTACTCAGGAGGCTGGGGCAAGAGGAGCTCTTGATCATAAGAGTATGAGGTTGGTGTGAACTATGATGACGCCGTGACGCTCTACCAGGGTGACTGAGTAAGACTGAATAAATAAATAAAACCTTTAGTTCTTTGCTGAAATTTCCCATCTATACAAGCATATAATTTGCCTTTTCTATTAGATCCTTAAAATATATTTATAAAAAGGATTTTATAATCTTTGTCTGCTAATTTTAATATCTGGATCATCTGTAGGTCTGTTTCTATTGACTCCCCCCCCCAGTCATATTTTTTCTGCTTCATCCTGAGTCTTGTAACTTTTTATTACATGCTAGATGCTGTGTGTAAGACTGGTAATATGTATAACCCACAATAGGACATGCCCCTTTCTCTGTTAGGCTGCTAGAATTGAGAGCTGAGTCAGTCTAACCTGTTGTAAAGCTAGTGTGGGCTTTGTTGTAGCTTCTGTCAAAGTCATTTCACTAAATGTTTTGAGAGCAAGATAAGGACTGTCCTTCCTGCAGGACTTGGGATCTGAGCATAGTGAGACTCCAGATCTCTCTCTATGCCATCCAGCCCAGACACCAGCTTTGGGCTTCTGTGGAGTTCTCTTTGTTCTTGGTGGGCCACCTCTACATATACAGTGAAGGGTTTTTATGCTTTGAAGGTGTCTTTCTCTACCTTCGTGCCCTGATCTCAGACTGCACTGTACCATACTACTGCTGTGTACTCAATGATAGCTCTGTGCATGTTGGGAAAGTGGAGATATTTTCCCCAGCTTTCAGCCCAGCCCTCAAGTCTTCAGCTCACTGCTACTATGTCAGTGATTTTCAACTGGTGTGCTGTGAAAATTTTTAAAGATCATTAATTATTTTTGGAAAGAAGTCCAAAACACAGTAAGTATGTTCTTTTTTAAACTCTTTTTAAAAAATCAACATAATTTGGGTGTGCCACAAAAGTTCAGCTATAGATTTAAGTGTGCTGTGAGATAAAAAGGTTGAAAATCACTGTACTATGTACTCCGTGAAGGCCTCCTGGTAAAGGTTTAGGGGTAGTTCCATACTTATTTGCTCTGTAGTTAGACCTCCTTATGGCTGCCCACACGCAGCCTTCTGAAGTTTGCATGAAGTTCAGCTTATTTCGCCCTATCATTTATGGTGGGCTTGCTTCTCTCCTTGCCATACCCTTGAGGTAAAAACAGCCATGTATTCCATCTGTCCTAGGAATGGTTCATCCCTTTCTGGAACTTAGTTTAATTAGAACAATTTGCATCCTTAGATATTTATTTATTTATTTATTTTTAAATTTTTTTTTGTAGAGACAGAGTCTCACTTTATCGCCCTCAGTAGAGTGATACGGCATCACACAGCTCACAGCAACCTCCAATTCCTGGGCTTAGGCGATTCTCTTGCCTCAGTCTCCCGAGTAGCTGGGACTACAGGCGCCGGCCACAACGCCCAACTATTTTTCTGTTTTGCAGTTCAGCCGAGGCCGGGTTT
>CAUYON010082330.1:0-18206 GCA_963573935.1 Arctocebus calabarensis
GCAACTGGGGGCCTTCTTGATGTGGTGGGGTTAAGTGGCTCTGTCTTATTTTCAGCTGGTCTCTGTCTTACCCTAGAGAATCAGTTACTCTGTGTTGGATTCTGAGCTGTGGAGGAAAACCAGCAGTTAGGTCACCATGCCCCCCACAACAATTCCCCAACAACTGGAAAGGAAAATCAAACCTTCCCACTACCACACACCCAGTGTACAACATTGGAAAGTCCGCGGGTGATTGGCCCAGCTGAAGAGGTACTAATCAATTGTCCCAGCCAGTAGAAACCTCTAATCAAAGAGTTGAACAGTCTCTGGTGACTAGACAGCAGGAGTCTGCTGGCAGCTTTAGTATAACTCACTCCAGGGTTCTGTGAGATCAGGAGGGCTCCCCCAGCCAGTAAATTAGCCTGGGAAGGTTGATGCCTCTTTCCCTGCCTTGCCCCTCTGTCACATCCAGTCTCTGGTAACCCTGCAGGGCTGTGGTCCAGTTCCCTCCAATGAGCAGATGCTCTAGAGGTTTGTGCCTGCCTAGGTCACACAGGACTCTGTGGCTCCTCAGCCAGTCCACCAGTTATGTCAGTGTTGGCAGGGGGGCAGGTGAGGCCTGACAACCGGGGTAGTTGACAGGGGCTGGGGCGATTCACTCAGTTCCTGCCCTGTCCCTGAATGATGTAAAGTAGATGAAAAAACTGATAGAACAGAACAGGTTTGCAGAATTTCTGCCCTGTGGAAGAGATGCTGGGCTGCTAATAGACCTGACTCAGTCTGTGAGCTTCAGCCCTTGGTCTCAGCTGTCATCCCCTGAGGGCCAGGTGTGGCCGAAATTTAGCAAAACATTCTCAGCGCTGGACTTGGTGCCTCAGGGGACCGCCTCTCCACTTGGCTGGCCACCTTTTGGCTTACTCTTCTCTCACTGCTCCCGAGCCAGGAGAACAGCACAGACCAGGGGCAGCCCGCACCCTGTCCACACCCCTCGAGAAAGTGTCCAAGAATCTGGACTCCATGGGGGACAGAACTCCAGACCGTAGGGTGGGAGTGGAGGAGAGTGCAGGGAGTTCCAACTTGCAGGTAGAGAATATATACAGTTTTATACAGCTTTATGCCTGGCAGGAGAGTGCCGCAGCACCCTAGTGGGGGAAGGAGGTCCAGTTTTTAGAGGGTCTCTCCCATGGGGTAGAGTGGGAGGACATCTGAACTCTGCTCGCTTGTTTGTATGGAAGTGTGGAGTATACTGCGAGCCATTCTCTTGGGGGAGGGGACTCCTCTCTGCTTGGTCATGTGCTCTGTACCTTTTATTTGTATCCTTGGGCGTCACAGGTCGCTCCAGCAGGGTTGATGTGCGTTCCTTGACCTAGCCTCTTGACTCAACTCCAAACTGTTGGCTTTCTTGCTAAGTTTCTGTCCTTTAACTCTCCTTCTAGACGGGAGCATCTGCAGAAAGCTGGCTACAGACCGCCATCTTCTCTGCTCAATGTCTTTCAAAGAATATGAACATTTCCCCTCCTTAGTTTTTCCTGTATTCCTAAACTAAAAGCATGTAGAACAGAAACTGCTAGAAGTCCCCAGTATTCATTTAACTTCTTTCTCTCAATTATTCACTGGCCACATGGCCATGCCTAAAGAAAACTAAACTTCCAGCATCCTTTGTACTGATTTATTGATCAATAAAATGTAAATGAAAATAAAAGGCATACAATTCCTATAAAGTATTCTTCAAAGGAAAAGGTGAGCTTTTGTTTTCCCAACCCCTTCCTGATGCCTGAAATACCATTATGATAATAGCATCATGATTTGGAACCCCTGTATGGTTGTTAATGGCAGAGCCTTTATCATAAAGCCACAATAATAACCTTTGAAAACTTACGTTGGTTTATTTAAGAAATAGAGAAATAAATATCTAATACTTTGAACCACCTTTGTTTTATTTTATTTATTTATTTATTTTGAGACAAGAGTCTTACTTTCTTGCCCTGGTAGAGTGCCAAGGCATCATAACTCACAGCAACCTTAAACTTTTGAGCTCAAGCGATCCTCTTGCCACAGATTCCCGAGTAACTGGGACTACAGGTGCCTACCACAATGCTCAGGTATTTTTTAGAGACGGGGTCTCACTCTTTGGCTGGTTTCAAACTCGTGAGCTCAAGTAATCCACTCACCTCAGCCTCCCAGAGTGATAGGATTATAGTCACGAGCCACCACACCCAGCTGAATCACCTTTATTTTAAAGTTTTCTATCAGTCACAGCTCAGCTAATTCTAATTCATTTAGCCTGTGAGCTAATAGTATGTCAGACCATGGCCAAATGGTCACACAAATTTCAATCATGCTTTGGTGGCAGGGAATCAGAACATTAGCTTAAAATACTATTGAGGTCGAGGTCAATGCCAACTGCCTGATAGGAAGCAGAGAGTATGGCCACTGCAGCAGTGGTGGCAGGACCTGAGTGTAGGGTAGCTGCTACTTGGTCTCCTTGGCTTCAAACCTATCTGAGCTGCTTCAGGGTAGCCATCCAGTCCTAGCAGGCCTAACCAGCACAATTTGGGGCTGGGGGGCCCAGTGAGAGTTTACATTAGAAATGCTTCTGGTAAGCCAGCAGCTGTTCTTTAGGAACATATCACATTATCAGGAGTGTATTGTTGTGACCTCATGCTTATCTGACACAGGAAGACATCAAATTGCTATTTGACATTTTCCATCAGAGGCTTAAGGTGACTAAAGTATGCAACTTAAGAAAAGTGAAGTTGTAGGCAGGTGTTGTGGCAGGAGCCTATAGTCCCAGCTACTCGGTAGGCTGAAGCAAGAGAATTGCCTAAGCCCAGGAGCTGGAGGTTGCTGTGAGCTATGTGACGTCACAGCACTCTGCCAAGGGCGATAAAGTGAGACTGTCTCTAAAAAAAAAAAAAAAAAAAAGGTGAAGTTAAAACACTGCCATTTATGTTATCTCGTAGGGCACAGTCCAACAAATAAGCACACAAAGAAATCTTTGGGCACAACCCATCCTGGAAAGTACAAATCCACTAAGCAGCTCATTCGCCTCAGTGTCAAAGGACAGATTTTCCTTTTTCAGTTGGATTTATAGACAAGCCTCCCAAGGATAAGACTTCGGATTCTTGGGATTTTAGATTTTTTTCTACATAACTCATGAATGGTAAAAGAGATGAAAACTGACAGGAAAAAAAAAAAAGCCTGCAAAACCCCAGGACTATTAGGATGCCCCTGAGCATGTTTACCGGACATAATATACTGGAGTGCCAATGATCTCAGAGATGGAACTGGACTTCAGGCTTATGACTCTACCAACCTGCCATGGATAGAAGTCATGCCCTGTTAATGGATGCCAGCATGCAGAAAACCATTCAGGGTATCACTACTCTGAGGTCCAGATCACATTAGCCACAAAGAAAATGTAGTTGGTCGTACTATGTAACCTTCTACAATGGGACAATATCCAGGACTCCCTGGGCCACTCAAAGGAAAAGTCTATCCAATCCATTTGGGTCCATGCTTTGCTTTAGTCTTCAGCAAATTATCTTTGTGGTCATGCAGAGCAACAATATCACCTTTGTGACTTTGTGTAACCCCAAGGTCTGGTGCCCAGGTAGGAATATGTAATGCCTCTAGGGCTACTCACTACCCATACCCCTGACACATGAACATGTGGATATGTATATGATATTCTGCTCAACAGACCTTGGCAATACAACACTGTACCTTTTTATGGTCTCCTTTCTAGTGTTGAAGGGTGACCACACTTGTCAGTGTGGCACTGACAAGGTGACCGATGACACTCCATTGGTTATGTATGCTAAAGCTTATGTATGCTTAACTTCAACCAACCTCAGATTAAAAATGCTTGAAAAAAAGTAATGGCTGCATCTATAATAGATGCATCCTCCAGCTTATTCTCAAATTGCCAGGATGAGTGATGGCAAATGGGGATATGGACTGCAAAACAAAATCCAGATAATTGGACCCGGTCCTTGGGACCAATTAGGGCATGGTTGTGTCACGTCAGGTAAGGTCTTGACTCCATAATTGACTGTCTCATACAAAATGGGAAACTTGGGGCTCTTTTTGTGGCTGAGTACACTGACAAGGTCCTAGCACATGACCCTGAGCATAAGCAGGCAGCTCGTTGACAGGGTTTGGTTGTGACTATTC
This sequence comes from Arctocebus calabarensis, assembly GCA_963573935.1. Taxonomy (NCBI): domain Eukaryota; kingdom Metazoa; phylum Chordata; class Mammalia; order Primates; family Lorisidae; genus Arctocebus; species Arctocebus calabarensis. Next base: position 4,156 of record CAUYON010082330.1, read on the forward strand.
CTTTATACTTGGCTTTATTTATCTGATAAACTGAAGTCAAGGCAGCCTGCCTTGTCCTTACTCATTCCATTATTTTTCCTTGTTCACATTCCCTGTCAGCCCAACTGGCAAAACCAACTGATTGAAACTGCTTTATGCAATCATAGCATGCATCCAGTCTTAGTCAGTTCTCGAATTATGCCTGGATCTGATTCTTCTCTGAGCCAGCCTTTGAAGATTTTTTTTTTTAAATTTTTTTTTTGAGACAAAGTCTCACTCAGTCACCCTGAGGTTGAGTGCAGTGGCATCATAGCTCACAGCAACCTCAAACTCTTGGGGCTCAGGTGATTCTCTTGCCTCAGTATCCCCAGTAGCTGGGAGTACAGACACCTACCACAATGCCTGGCTATTTTTATAGATGGGATCTGACTCTTGGTCAGGGTGGTCTCAAACTCCTGAGCTCAAGCAATATGCCTGTCTCAGCCTCCTAGAGTGCTGGGATTATAGGCATGAGTCACCACAACTGATCTTAGCATCTGAATATTTCTGAACCCTATTCTGCCCCCACTGTGGCCAATCGGGCAGTAAATTTTCATCTGTGTGCGTTCTTTTTTTCTACTTCCTGATTTTATGTTAAGTCTTAGCCAAAGGTATCTTCCTCCCTCTGTTATGTTTGGCAGTCCAGTAAAATGTGCAAGATCATCCAGACCCAAGCAGTATTCAGATGAATGGAGTCCCAGATGAGCAAAACTCCATGAGGCCCTGAGCAAGGATGCCCAACTGAGCTGCTCCCAAATTCCTGATACACAAAAAAAGAGAGATAATACAACTGTCCCCCATACCCATCAGTTCCACATCTTTAGTTTCAACCAACCTCAGATTAAAAATGTTTGAAAAAAAAAAAATAAACGGCTGCATCTGTACTGAACATGTACAGACTTTTTTCTTGTTATTTTACCTGAACAATATAACAACTATTTTGAAGCATTTATATTGTATTAAGTATTATGAGTAATCTAGAGATGATTTAAAATATATAAGAGGTTATATGTAGGTTATATATAAATACTACACATTTTGAGCATCTATGGATTTTGGTGTCATGGGGGATCGTGGAATCAATTTCCCACAAATACCAAGGGATTTTTGGTTGTAAGATGTTGGGGGAACTCTTTAAGCAGCAATGATAACCAAGAGATAACATGTGGTTGGCATATCAGCTAACTACTGCTGACGTCCAGAACTATTCCTTCAATTTCAGAAACTTACACTAAGAGTCAAAGAGCCCTAGACCCATGGCTTCAGCAACAACTCTATCATATGCAATTGCTGGAGTATTTATACTGGATCTTTTTTTTCTGAGACAGAATGTCACTTCGTGCCCCAGTAGTGACACAGCATCATAGTTCACAGCAACCTCAAACTCTTAGGATCAAGTGATCCTGTCACCTCACCTTCCCAAGTAGCTGAGCCTATAGGTGTCTACCACAATGCCTCGCTACTTTTAGAGATGGGGTATAGCTCTTGCTTGAGCTGGTCTTGAACTGCTGAGCTTAAGTAATCCACCCACCTCAGCCTCCCAGAGTGCTAGGTTACAGGCATGAGCTACCGCTACAGCCTACACTGGATTTTTAAAATGGTACACTTTGCACATATGTACTATAAGAAGGACCTGGCACAGCACTGCTAAAGGGTGGGGTTTGGGAATTATTTACCTCATAGCAGAAATATCTCTGCTATCACAACATGCTCCTTAATTTACCTGAATTTCCAGAATCTGAAATTCAAGTTGAAATGTAACCAGGCGGCAATTTCCTAACAATCTGTGTCTCTGTAGAACTTGCTTTATACCTGTAAACCAGAAAAACAAATATTTTGTTTGCAAATAATTATTTTCAAATACCTATTTAATCTTGCATGAATACATACATGTGGGTATATGTATTAAAGTGTACATCAGTAATTGCATTAAAAAATCTAGAAGAATGCACAAATTATCTTTGCAAAATAGGATTAATAATAATTATCAATAACTAATAATACTTCTAGTTCTCAATTATACCAAAGACTAGGGTAAGAAATAGAAATGTTCTGACACAATCGTTGACAAGTTTAAAATCATTTTAACTGTTAAAATGTTATTCATTTTCTCAACATTTATCTAGTTCTCATTAAAGAGAGTAAATTGAATCTATATTTTTACCTCTGCTATCTCTCAAACCTCAATAAAATGATGAAAAATGATATCTTGGGGGTTCAACATACATATATTTAAATGCATAAAATTCCTGTTCTTAAGTACATAGCTCAGAAATTTTTTTGCACATGTGGTTCCCCATGTAACTAGTACCCAGATCATGATATAGGAATGTTATAGTACCCATAAATTTCTCTCATATCTTTTACCAGGATATACCCTACCCCAAAGAGGTATTTGGACTTCATGTAGTTGTCTAGTTTTGCTAATAAAGTTATTTTTAGAAGGGCACAATTCTAAAGGGTAAAGAAAACAGAAAAGATAAGAGCCACATTTTGGAATTGGAATTTTGGAAGCTAGAAATCAGATGACTGAAGTAGGTAGCACATGGAAAAGTAGAAGTGACCTAGAAGATCCAGGAAAATTGAAACCCAGTCAGTAATGAGGAAAGCCCACAACTACGCCATTTACATAAGAATATACCAGAAGGGCATTCTGAATCAGCAACATGAAGTACCTAGGGAAGATAGTAAAGCTGGGGCTCCAAATTGGAAGACTGGTTAAAGATCTGCTCAATAAGCAGTTAAAACATCACTTGCGGGTAGCGCCCATAACTCAGTGGGTAGGGCGCTGGCCACATACACCGAGGCTGGTGGGTTCAAACCCAGCCTGGGAGGGCGGTGCCTGTGGCTCAGTGAGTAGGGCTCCAGCCCCATATACCAAGGGTGGCAGGTTCAAACCCGGCCCTGGCCGAACTGCAACAAAAAAATAGCCAGGTGTTATGGCGGGCACCTGTAGTCCCAGTTACTCGGGAGGCTGAGACAAGAGAACTGCCTAAGCCCAGGAGCTGGAGGTTGCTGTGAGCCATGAAGCCAAGGAGTGAGACTGTTTCTAAAAAAACAAACAAACAAAAACAAAAACAAACAAACAAACCCAGCCTGGGCCTGCTAAACAACAATGGCAACAACAACAACAACAACAACAAATAGCCTGGTGTAGTGGCAGGTACCTGTAGTCCCAGCTACTTGGGAGGCTAAGGCAAGAGAATCGCTTAAGCTCCAGAGTTTGAGGTTCTGTGAGCTGTGACCATGGCACTCTGGTCAGGGCAACAGCTTGAGACTATGTCTCAAAAACAAAACAAACAAAAAAAATCACTTTCATCAGAAACGCATAGCCTGAATCTCACCAAGAGGAAACGATCAGAAAAAAAAAAAATTAAAAGACAATCTGTAAGTGGCTTTCAAAGATGTCAATGTCATAAGACAGAAGGGTTGGACAAATTAAAGGAAACTTTTTAAAAGAGATATGACGGCTAAATACAATGCCTTGATCATGGATTGGATCTGAGATTTAAAGAAAAAAACAGCTAAGGAAGACGCAATATTGTTAAGATGTCAGTTCTTCCTAACTTGATCTATAGATTCAATGCAATTCACTTGATGGATACTGACAAACGGATCCTCAAGTTTATATATTGAAAGGCAAAAAGATCTGTAAGAGCTAGCACCATATTAGAGAAGAATAAAGATGGAAAACTGGGATTACCCAATTTTGAGACTTATTATTAATAAAAAGCTATAGTAATCAAGAGAGTGTGTAATTAGTGGAAGAGTATACAAATAGTTCAACAGCACAGAATACAGAGTGTTGATAAACTTATAAGGATACAGCTTACTGATCTTTGACCAAAGAGAAAACACTATTCAATGGAGAAAGGATAGTCTTTTCAACACAAAAGATCCTATAGGGGTGTCCAACCTGTAGCATGTGGTCATCATGAAGATTATTTGAGGCCTATTTTGCTTATTTGTGGTGTCAGACATCACGAAAAGTATGTATGGACCATTTTTTTTTTTTTCCAAGACAGAGTCTCAAGCTAGTGCCTTGGGTAGAGTGCCATGGCATCATAGCTCACAGCAACCTCCAACTCAGGCTCAAGCAATCCTCTTGCCTCAGTTTTTCTTTTTTTAGTAGAGACAGGGTCTTGCTTTTTGTTCAGGCTAGTCTGGAACTAGTAAGCTCAAGTAATCCACTTGCCTTGGCCTTCCAGAATGCTGAGATTACACATGTGAGCTACCACATATCCATAGACCTTTCTTTGGCTCAAGATTTTGCTGATGTTTATGTATAGAAAGTGTGGCCCAAGACAAATTTTATTCTTCCAATGTGCAGCAAAAAAAAGATCAAAGACCCCTATATGAACAGTCTCCCTCTCTTACACACACAGATATTTAGACACTGATTTTACACCTTTAACAAAAGTTATCTCCAAATAGATACAAATCTGATCTAAATGTAAGACATAAAACTATAAACTCCTAGAAGATAACACAGCAGAAAATCTAGGTGACCTTAGGCTTTGTCCATACAAATAAATGCGCCAAAAATGCAGTAAAGAAAAAACACATTAGGCCAGGTGTGGTGGCTCACACCTGTAATCTTAGCATTTTGTAAGGCCGAGGCAGGTGGACTGCCTGAGCTCACGCGTTTAAGACCAGCTTGAGCAAGTACAAGATTCCAGCTCTACTAAAAATGAAAAACTGAGGCAAGAGGATCACTTGAGCCCAAGTGTTTGAGGTTGCTGTGAGCTGTGATGCCATGGTACTCTACCAAGGGTGACAAAGTTGAGGCTCTGTTTCAAAAAGAAAAAGAAAAAACACAGGCTGGATGTGGTAGCTCACACCAATAATCCTAGCAATTTATGAGGCTGAAGCAAGAGCATCACCTGAGCTCACGAGTTTGAAACTAGCCTAAGCAACACAGTAAGACCCTGTCTCTAAAAAAATTTTTTGTTCTAAATTATCCAGATCTAGCCAGGTGTTGTGGCAAGTGCCTGTAATCCCAGCTACTTGGGAGGCTGAGGCAAGGAGTTGGAGGTTGTGAGCTGTGATCCTACAGCACTCTACCGAGGGCAACAAACTAAAACTCTGTCTCAAAGAAAAATTATCGAAGTAAAACTCTGTCTCAAAAAAAAAATTATCGAAGTAAAACTCTATCTCAAAAAAAAAAAAAACAATTATCCAGGCCTGGTGGTACACCCCTGTAGTTTTACATACTTGGGAGGCTGAGCTGGAAGGATCACTTGAGCCCAGGAGGCTGCAGTGAGCTATAATCACATCTCTGCACTCTAGCCCAGGCAACAATGCAAGACTCTATCTCAGAAAAGAAGAAAGGGAAGGAAAGTAAGTAGAAAGGATAGAATATCAGAAATAACCTAGTTCAGCCACTTTAATTTGTAGACAAGAAACTCAGACCCAAAGAGACATTCTGATTTATCTGAGGTCTAGGCTTTATATTTTTGTTATAAGAATACACGGATACACAAACTGTATATAAATATATATAGTGTGATAAAGTTCTAGTTCAGTACTTTTTAATTTGAACACACAATTTTTTAAAAGCTAAAGAGTAAGGATACATTTTTTCCACGAAGCTTAGACAACAAATTAGTCCTTCAAAACAATCAAGTATCAAGCCTCTTTTTTTTTTCAGGTTTTGGCCAGGGCCGAGTTTGAACCCACCACCTCTGGTATATGGGGCCGGTGCCCTACTCCTTTGAGCCACAGGCACCGCCCCCATTCAAATATATATATATATATATATATATATATATATATATTTTTTTTTTTTTTTTTGAGACAGAGCCTCAAGCTGTCACCCTGGACAGAGTGCTATGGCATCACAGCTCACATCAACCTCCAATTCCTGGGCTCAAGCGAGTCTCCTGCTTCCGCCTCCCAAGTAGCTGGGACTACAGGCGCCTGCCACAACGCCTGGCCATTTTTTGGTTGCAGCCATCATTGTTGTTTGGCGGGCCCGGGTTAGATTCGAACCCTCCAGCTCAGGTGTACGTGGCTGGCGCCTTAGCCCGTTGAGCCACAGGCACCGAGCCGGTACTATTGTTCTTACAATCACTAATACTTATCACTATTACTTGACTATTAAGGTACTTAATGAAACTGTGTCTGTTCTTTAATATCTACCACAGGCTTTTGTTGTTGTTGTTGTTGAGACACAGTCCCACCCTATGCCCCTGAGCAGAGTACAGTGGCATGACAGCTCACTGCAACCTCAGACTGGGGCTGTGGGCATCCTGCTGTCTCAACCTCTGGAAGCCACTGGGATTATTGGCGCTTGCTGCAGCGCCCAGCTGGGTTTTTCCATTTTTTTCATGAGTAGGGAATCTCACTTGCTCAGGCGAGTCTAGAACTCCTGAGCTCAAGCAATTCTCCCTTCTCAGTCTCCCACAGTGCTGGGATTACAGGCGTGAGCCACCGAGACTTTTTTTTTTTTTAGACAGGTTCTCTCTCTGTTACCGGTTACAGTGGCATGATCATAACTGACAGCAACCTCAAACTCTTGGGCTCAAGCGATCCTCTTGCTTCTGCCTCCAGAGTGGCTGGAACTACAGGCCCACACCACCATGTTCCGCTAATCTTTTTCTGTTTTTTATAGAAAAAAAAAAAAAATTCTATTTTTTTATAGAAACAGGGTTTTGCTCTTGCCCAGGCTGGTCTCAAACTCCTTGCTTATGGGAACCTCCTGCCTTGGCCTCCCAGAGGGCTAAGATTACAGGCATGAGCCACTGTCCACATCCATCCTCCCCAGGCAGCTTTTAAGGGTATAAAGTACATTGTGATATTCAAAAGACACCTGACTAAACTAGTTTACCACAACTATACTTTCAGGTAGTTACCTTGCAGTATTTTAATTTGCCTATCAATTTCCTATGCACAATAAGATAAACTTCAATACACTTCTATATTAAAAATAATGCTTACTCTTTTCTGCCACCTCAGTGCTTGGTAGGTCCTCTGTCTTCATAGAGTAATTTCTTATATTGATGCCAGTAAGCGTACTTAAAAATGAAAGTTCTGATTCTAAATGTCCAAGCTGACTTCTCAGATCTTTTGAAGATTTCCATCCTTTAGAATTTGATTGGTATTTTTCTTGAAATGATTTTCTAAAAAGCAAATATCAGAAATAATTACTCCAATTACTAACAAGTATTTCCTCTAATTCATACCCTTCCAATTATTCCCATTTGTCCCTCTAATTCTTTCCTCCTTAAATTACCCCTAACCTCCAAAAATAAACTTCATAAGAATTTTCTCAAAACCCATAAGACTACTACCACAATCTTTTTTTTTTATTACCACAATCTTTAACAAAAAGCAAACGTAAATTACATGTGTACTACCATATCTCAACATACTAGAAACACCTTTAAAATAAATCATTAACAGGTGTACTTTACAAAATTAAAATACCAGTTCTAAATCAGGAAATTCCAATCTAAATATTTGATATCCTAAGACCTTTCAAATAATTTAAAAAGATGTTTTGAAGATGGAAAACAAAATCAATTAGCTAACTTTGATTTATAAAACAAATAAATATTATAGAACATTTTATACTATGAAAGAAATTTTTCAACAGGGGTTAAAAAAAGAAATAGCATAAATTCTGTAAATACCACTATAAGCAGATACTCTTCACTAAGGACATTTAAATCTATTATCCTTTTTAAAAAGAATACAATTTTAGCTATAATTGCATTGTAAGGTATTTTATTTTTGTTATTATTTCCCTTAAAGTCTCTGCTACATGCTATACTGTTGACTTCTCCTGCCATCTTAAAACATCCCTTCCTTGGATTCTGGGGCATGATTATCCTGTCTCTCACTTTTTGTCTGGGATCCTTCATTGTCTATTCTTTTTACCTCCAAAATTAGAGGAAAACCCTGTTATCTCTGCTGTCCTAAATATGTATTCTTTCCTTCCAGATGAATGCTCAATGATTAGCCTCAGCTTCTCTATGCCAGTAACTCTTAAAATATACCTCTACTCATTGATCTCTTCTTCCTGTAAAGTAGATCTAGCCATATATGCCACCAACTGTTTTTTCTTCTTATCATCTTTTCCTCTAAATTCCACTACTTTTTTAAATGATAAAATTTTCCACTAGATCAGTGTTTGTCAACCTTTTTTATCTTATGGCACATTTGAATCTATAGAGTGCCATGGTGTCATCTATGGCTCACAGCAACCTCCAATTCTTGGGCTCAAGAGTCCTCTTGCCTCAGTTTTTTCTATTTTTAGTAGAGACAGAGTCTTGATTTTTGCTCAGGCTGGTCTCAGACTCATGAGCTCACAGAATCCACCCACCTCGGCCTCCCAGAATGCTAGGATTGTAGGTGTGAACCACTGTACCCAGCCCAAAATTACTTTAAATATAGAAAATCAATGAAAAAAGAACAGTGGCAATCTTTGTTTTTAAGAGATAATTTCCTAACAAGTGAACACCAAATTTCACAGCAACCCATGAATGAAAATTTCAAGGTTATTTCCAATAAAGAAAAGTAGCAAGAGATTCAAGTCATCACATATATTTAAAGGACAAATATACAGAATTCAACAAAAAACACTGCAGTTGTTGGAGAGGGAATTGGGGAGTTATTGCTTAATAGGTATAGAGTTTCAGTTTGGGGTGATGGAAAAGTTCTGGAGATGGATAGTGGGGATGGTTACATGACAGTATGAATGTGTTTAATGTACTCTTTAAAATGGTTAGAATAGTATTTATGTTATGTATGCTTTACCATTAAAAAAATAAAAGAGAACCTGGCTCGGCGCCAGCCACATGCACCAAGCCCAGCCCAGGTCAGCTGAACAGCAATGACAATTGCAGAAACAACAACAAAAACCAATTAAAAGTAAAATTACACTTAAAAAAAAAAAAGAGAGAACCTGCATATTCTCATTCATAGCAGCTATTTGCTTTGAGCAAAAATATCATGGATCTAATTCAACTAATGATGTCAGTTTAAACTAGTTTGAATTTTATTATTTTGCAGTTTTATTATTTGTAAATTTGTTTTACTAGCATAAAATCTTTTTGTCAAAATTAGGGGTTCACTAAGAAATATTTTTTCCTTTAAAATAAATCTAAATACAACTAGAGTTTTAAAAATCAATGGTCTGCTAGGGTTAGCTACCATAATGATCCAAGCACTGTCCTAAATGAATTATATGTTAACTCAATTAGTCCTTAAAAAACCCCAGTAATTTGGCTATAATTTTACCAAGAAGGAAAATGAAGCATAGAAAGGGGCAATCACTTAATTAAGATCACTCAGTCAATAACAAAGCCTGGATGTGAAGTCAGGTAATTTGGTTCCACAGTGTGGACACATGGATATAAATGAATAATTTAGCTCCAACTTTCCTATTTCCGATACATTTAACCAGTTCAAATCACTTTAATAATAACTTGGTACACAGGTCTCAATCTTCCTCATAGTGAAATGAAACTTCAAATTAAATCCAAATACCCTGGACTGAGATTTAATGTCTCCCACAAAATGGACTTTTGATTTCCCAACTCCGTCACTGTGAAGTCTCAGATTACATGAATAATCTATGTTATTCCGGGCTAATAATAACTCTTGTGGCCAATAAGGAAACTACTTCCCCCCATAGTGTGGTACAGTGCTTTAAGTGTGCGTTCAAATTGTGTTAGGGCAAAGTGTCTTTCTAAAATGTGGATTCTGATTCAGTACGTCCAGGATACAGCTGAAATCTGTGCGAGGTTACTCCCAGACGTAAACAAAAGGAAAGGGAATCCAGGTTCTGTGTGGGAAAGGTGGAATTTATTCACGCAGGTGCCAGGGGGCTGAATTCGAAAAGGAAGTCAGCCTCAGGAGCAAGGCAGGATGGGAATATAAGCCTCAGGGGTTCCAAAGTTGGTGTACTCTCAAGTGATGTTAAAGCTTCCAATCTGTGGAGCACACTTCAAGTAATAAGGGTCATTAATACATTCCCTCTCCGGCTCTGCGCCTGTAGCTCAGCAGCTAGGGCTGGCCGATTTGAACCCAGCCCGGGCCTGCCCAACAATAACAACAACAACAACAAAAATAGCCGGGTGTTGTTGCAGGCGCCTGTAGTCCCTGCTACTCAGGAGGCTGAGGCAAGAGAATCGCTTAAGCCCAAATGGAGGTTGCTGTGAACTGTGACGTCACTGTACTCTACCAAGGGTGACATGGTGAGACTCTCAAAAAAAAAAAAAATTCTCACTTGTGGAATACATGTATATACATGCCTTTTTCACCTGTTACCCTTTCCCTTTTTATCAGTCACAGGTTTTTCCACTTTCAGATAGCATGTAGAACATGCATGCAAACATTTTCCTTACACCTCTTCCTCCTTCCCATTTTCTATCATACAAACTCTTGTCCAGTGGACTGAGGAAAATCTCATTCTTTCTACGACTATGTTAAATTAGCCTAGACTTAAAAAAATGAAGATAGTTTTTATTTTCAAGTAGCTTACATGTTTAAGACGACAATTAATTAACTGTTACGGACCTTCTCTCCTTCAATAAACTGAAAATGAGGGCCTGGACTTTGATTTTTGGGTCCTAATCCAGCTCTGACACATCCTTTCTCTAAAACCATGGTGAGCCAGTTACTTTACTTCTCCAAACCTCAGTATCCTTAACTATAAAACAGGATTAACAAAAGCATTTACCTCAGAGGACTGCCAAATTCTCCAAAACCGGCTATGTTAACTGTTTTTCTTTACTTTTTAACCAAAGTTATTTTTCAAACTAAATTTTATGTCAACATAAACAAAAGTCAGTATTACTTAAAATGGTTAGCTGACCCATAAAAACAAATGGAATTATTAAATCCTACCGAGATACCACAGGATACCTCCGCCTATCGAGGGCAGATTAAACGAATTAACACGCTGCAATGCGTTTGCAACAGGGATCCATTCCTATGCGGTGCTCACAACTGTGGAGAATGGTCATTACTGGACCGATACTAGTTCATGCCCACATTTCGGGACGTCATGCCCCGGCTACGATTTTCAGCAGGGACCTGGCTAGGGGTTGGAGCCCAGCAATGTCTATAGGTGGGGACTCGGGTCGGAGGGCCCGAAGGGGTGCGCGGGGCCACGTACCGAACTCCGGGCATCTCTTCCCAGGGCGCTGGCCTCTCCTCACACGCCCGCCGAAGGGCCGCGATCTCAGCTTGCAAGGCCTGCACCTCGGCCAGCTTGGCGTCCATAACGTGGGACTGAAGCGAGCCAGTCCCCAAAGGCCGCAGTCACCTCCTAACAGGCGCGCCTAATCCGGCGCTTCAAGCCTCGCGCGCGCTCGGGCGAGGACCATTCCGGAGCTCACGCGGGGAGAGACTAGAGAGCAGAGCTTAAACCCCACGGCCCGGCGCTTACAACTCCGCACTCCCACGATATCCGAGTCCTCAATATTTCCACGGCTCTCTTAAAGCAGTCCCTACACTGTCGAGAGAGCTGATACGTTCGCAACCGAAGCACAAGCGTTCAGTTGCCCACCCCCGCCAGGGGCCTTGGAGCCATCCCGCGGCGCGCGGCGCTGAAGAGGCAGTTCCGGAAGACTGGAGGAAAGCGCCTCATTATTTTTCTTCTGATCCGTCACTTCCGCCGATGTAGTCCTGGAATCGGCGACCACAAGGTGATAAGCCGCTTCAATAAAAACTAGGGGATTTGGGGTTGAGCCCTTTGACTGTAGTTGAGGGGAAGGTGGCGGAGGATCGCGGTAGGCCGAAGAACGGAACACGCAATGAAGAGTCCTCGGGAAATGAGTGTGGTAACGGAACCTTAGGGGGCTGGGTTGGAAATCGAGTAGGAAGGAAGAGAAGATACTCCTGTTGGGACATGTGACTACAAGCTGGGGCTGCTGCGGTGCTGGCTGTAGAAGACGTGGTGAGGAAGGGGCTTGGAGGTTGGGAAGTGATAGGGCGTCTCCCTGTATTTCTTTGGGTCTTCTGGGAGTAAGAAGGCTGGGGAGGATAGGTTGGGGGCGGAGACTACCCAGAGGCGGTAGACCTACCTCCTCCCACAATACTTGCCTTGCTTTGAACTTCTGGGCGTTGTTTGGAGGTCTAACTTGGGAGGAGTCTGTCAACTCTTGCAAAAGGGCGGGTAGGAGCACAGTGCCTGCCAGGTGTTAAACGAGATGAAAACTCTTAGGATGGATCTCAGTACTTGTAGAAAAAATTTCCTGAGTCCGCTCTAATCCAATAACCTCCCTTGCAACAGGGATCCAAGGGATCCCTTGCAACAAGGATCCATTCATACGCGGTGCTCAAAACTGTGGACCACCGTTATTACTGGACCAATACTAGTTCATACCCACATTTCGGGACGTCCCAGGCTACGATTTTCAGCAGGGACCTACAGTGTTAAGAATTCTGAGTTTTGCATTTAGACCTGGATTGTAATCCTGGCTTCACCACTCATAATCCTGAATTTAGGCATTAGGACAGTGACAGTCTCTCCTGATCTTCTGAAAAATGGATACATGCAAACTACTTTGTACAGTGTAAGCATTTAGTAAATCACAAATGTGTATTCGCTGCAATATCAGTTGCTCTTTTCTGTACCTGAACAGTACTTTACAGATAATTTTATTGTGATGTAATATAGTAATTGCAGCATTTATTTTCTTGTCTTGCGACTGTGAGGAGTTCCAGGATGGAGACCTGTTTAGGGTTATTACCTGCCACATCCTGTTTGGCAAATGTTTGCTAAAGTCAATAAACAAACGTTTGAATGAATCAAGGAAAAACAACATGAATAAATAAATGAGAATGTGTAGAATGTAATATGGTGGCCATTTAGAGGGAAAGCATCTGCTTGTACTTGTGTCTTTATAAGTGTGACGGTGCTGTTATTAAGTGCATTATTGAGAATGTGGTTGTACGGCTTGAATAGTTACCTCCAGGGATAAAAAGTGGAAGCAATGCAAAGGCAAGTGAAACACACTGTTGTTAGATTTAGCAGAACTAAGGGAAAGAACTCTTCTCCTAATACAGGAAGTTGCTTTTCCCAGTAAAATACATCAAGTATATGCTAAACCTTCATGAAAGCCAATAGAGAACCAAAGCGCCTTTTTGTGGGTGGCCTTAGTGAGACGGTTTCTGAGACGGACCTACAAAATCAGTTCAACAGATTTGGAGAAGTTTCTGATGTGGAGATCATCACACGGAAAGATGACCAAGGTAAATATATAGCCCTTTGTGGAGTAAAGACAGATGTATCTCAGGTCAAGTATTATAAATAAAGCAACATCAGAGATGATTGTTAGCTTTGAGCACTAAGAGTGACATGCGACACCTTATGATTCAGATTCAGAGCTTGACCAGAATTAGTTTCTGATATCTGAAAAATTCTAAATTGCAAAACATCTGTTTTGTTTTTTGAGACAGTCTCACTTTCTTGCCCTCAGTAGAGTGCCCTGGCATTACAACTCACAGAAACCTCCAACTCTTGAGCTCAAGCCTCCTGAGTAGCTGGGACTACAGGTGCTTGCCACAACACCCAGTCATATTTTATAGACGGGATCTTGCTCTTGCTCAGGCTGGTCTTGAAGTTGTGAGCTCAAGGGATCCGCCTACCTTGGCCTCCTAGAGTTCTAGGGTTATAGGCATAAGCCACTGCGCCTGGCCTAAATTGCAAAACATCTGATTTCAGAAACATAATTTTTAGTTTTCACAGCTGACATTCTGACAGTGATTAAGTATTCTGATAAATCACTAGAGTATCACTAGCATATAATCAAGATGTTTCCTTACCTGACTGCTTGACATTTTTTATTATTTCTTTTTGGAATATTTTGATAATCATACTTAAAAAATATATAGTATTTCTGTCCAGTCAAAATTAGATAAGGTTTTTCTTTCAGAGTAAGTAATTTTTTTTTTAATAATTTTATTGAATCATAATTATGTACATTGGTGCAATCACAGGGCACGATTCATATACATTCAGAAATATTTTGATCATACTGTTACAGATATCCTTCATGGCATTTCCTTGATCACTATAT
>CAUYON010082331.1:0-14715 GCA_963573935.1 Arctocebus calabarensis
TTCAATTTTTATTTTGTTAATATCCTTCTGAGATATTCTTATTACATATAAGCTTATTATTCTGTTCCTTAATCTTTTTCTTTAATTTGTAATTAAGAAATTTAGGTTGTTTCCACATTTTAGTGATTGTAAATTGAGCTGCAATAAGAAGTCTAGTACAAGTGTCCTTATGGTAAAAATATTTCTTTTCCTTCTGGGTAGATGCCAGTAATGGGATTGCAGGATCAAATGGGAGGTCTAGCTTGAGTTCTTTAAGGGTTCTCTGTACTTCCTTCCAGAAAGGTTGTATTAGCTTGCAGTCCCCCCAGCAGTGTAAAAATCTTTCTTTCCACATCCATGCCAACATCTGCAATTTTGAGAATTTGTGATGTGGGCCCTTCTCGCTGGGGTTAGATGATAGTTCAGGGTGGTTTTGATTTGCATTTCTCTAATAGTTAGGGATGATGAGCATCATTTCATATGTTTACTAGCCATTTGCCCATCTTCTTAGGAAAGGTTCTATTCATGTCTCTTGCTGATTGATATATGGGATTGTTGGCTTTTTTTCATGTGAATTAATTTGAGTTCTCTGTAGATCCTAATTATCAAGCTTCTGTCTGATTCCAAATATCCAAATACCCTTTCCCATTGTGTATGCTGTCTATTTGGTTTAGTTGTTGTCTCCTTAGCTGTACAGAAGTTTTTCAGTTTAATTAAATCCCATTTGTTTATTTTCGTTGTTGTTGCAATTCACATGGAAGTCTTCATAAAGTCTTTCCCCAGGCTGATATCCTCTAGTGTTTTTCCTATGTTCTCTTTGAGAATTTTTATCTTTTCATGCTTTAAACTTAGGTCTTTTATCCATCTTGAATCAATTTTTGTGAGTGGAGAAAGGTACAGGTCTACTTTCAGTCTTTTACATGCGGACATCAAGTTCCCCAGCACCATTTATTGAATAGGGACTCTTTCCCCAGTATATGTTCTTGTTTGGTTTTTTGAAGATTAGGTGCTGTAAGATGTTAGTTTCACTTCCTGGTTTTCTATTCAATTGCAAATGTCTATGTCTCTATTTTTATGCCAGTACCATGCTGTTTTGACCACTATGGTCTTGTAGCACAGCACGAAGTCTGGTAGGCTGATGTCAGCATACTTCTTTCTAAAGAGGCTACAGTAGTTTGCATCCCACCAACAGTATAAAGGTGTTCCTCTCTCTCCACATCCACACCAGCAACTGCAATGTTGGGACTTTGTGATGTGGGCTAGTCTTACTTGGGTCAGGTGATATTTCAGGGTGATTTTGATTTGCATTTCTCTGATGGTTAGGTATGATGAGCATTTTTTCACATGTTTGTTAGCCATTCATCTGTCTTCTTCAGAGAAGGTTCTGTTTATGGCACTTGCTCAGTGTTAAATGGGATCATTTGCTCTTTTTTTGTTGATTAATTTGAGTTCTTTATAGATCCTAGTTATATATACATGTAAATATTACATGTTATTTTCCCATTCTGAAGGTTATCTATTTGCTTTGATTGTTGTATCCCTAGCTGTGCAGTAGCTTTTCAGTTTAATAAAGTCCCATTTGTTTATTTTTGTTGTTATTGTGATTGCCACTGAAGTCTTCTTCATAAAATCTTTCCCTAGGCCAGGATTGTCACAAGTTTTTCCCACACTTCCTTTAGGATTTTTATCATTTCGGGTCTTAGATTTAAATATTTTATCCATGTTGAGTCAATTTTTATAAGTGATAAGAAGTGCAGGTTTAGTTTCAGTCTTTTACATGTGGTCATTTAGTTCTCCCAGCACCATGTATTGAATAGGGATTATTTTCACCACTGTATGCTTCTGTTTGGTTTATCAAAGATCACAGGTATGTAAGAGAATGGTTTCATCTCTTGGTTTTCTATTTGGTTCCAAATGTCTATATCCCTTTTTTGTGCCAATACCATGATGTTGTGATCACCATGAACTTACAATATAGCCTGCAGTCTAGTAGAGTGATGCCTCCAGCTTTGTTTTTATTACTAAGAATTGCCTTGGCTTTATGGGGCTTTTTCTGGTTTCATATGAAACAAAGAACTATTTTTCCCAATTCTTCAGAGTATGATATTATTATTTTATCAGAATGCATTGAATCTATAGATTACTTTAATAATGTTAATTCTTCCTGGCCAGGAGCATGGTATGTTCTTCCATTTGTGAATGTCTTCTGCTATTTCTTTTCTGAGGGTTACATAATTCTCTTTGTAGAGGTCCTTTACCTCTTTTGTTAGGTATATTTCTAGGTGTTTCATTTTCTTTGAAGGTACTGTGAAGGAAATTGTGCCTTTGATTGGCTTCTCAACTTGGCTATTGTTGATATACAGAGGCTACCGATTTGTGGACATCGATTTTATATTCTGAGACTTTACTATATTTCTTGATCACTTCTAGGAGTCTTGTGGTTGAATCTCTGGGGTTCTCTAAGTATAAGATCATATTGTCAACAAAGCATGAGAGTTTAACTTCCTGTCCCCCAATTTCAGGAAGATGTCCTCTTTATCTGTCTCTTCTTTGATTGCATTTACTAGGACTTCCAGTAGTGGTGATAGAGGACATCCCTGTCTGGTTCTAAGTAGAAAACCTTTCAGTTTTACTTCATTCAGTATGAAATTAGCTGTGGGTTTGTCACAGATGACTTCAATAAGCTTCAGAAATGTGCCACCTCTGCCTATATTCTTAAGTGTTTTTGTCAGAAAGGGATGCTGAATTTTATCAAATGCTTTCTCTGCATCTATTGAGAGGATCATATGGTCTTTGTTTTTGTTGATATGGTGAATTATACTTACAAATTTTCATATGTTAAACCATCCTTGGATCCCTGGGATAAAGCCTACTTGATTGTGATGTATTATTTTTTTAAATGAGAAGCTGTACTCTATTGGCTAGGATCTTATTAAGAATTTTTGCAATTATATTCATTAGTGTGGTCTGTAGTTCTCCTTTCCAGTGGGGTCCTTTCCTGGCTTTGGAATCAGGGAGATGTTTGCTTCATAGAACATGTTGGGGAAGATTCCTGCCTTCTCAGCATTTTGGAATTGGTTCTGTAGTTGAGATACAAGCTTTTCTTTGAAGGTGTGGTAGAATTTTGGTGTGAAGCCTTCTGTTCCAGAGCTTTTTTATTGGAAAATTTGTATTGTTTCTTTGATCCCAGTGCTTAACATTTGTCTGTTCAAGAGATCTATTGCTTCCTGGTTACGTCTTGGGAGAGGGTGTGAGTCCAGATATTGGTCCACTTCCTCCACATTGTTGAATTTCTGGGCATAGAGTTTCTTGTAGCAGTCAGAGATAATTTCTTGTATATTTGTGATATGTTATTTCCCCATTTTCATTTCTGATTGAGGTTACTGGAGATTTTACTCTTCTATTTCCAGTTGATTTGGCCAAAAGTTTATTGATTTTATTCATTTCTTTGAAGAACCACATTTTTGTTTCATTGATTTTCTGAATGATTCTTTTGTCATCAATTTCACCTATTTCTGATTTAATTTTGGTTATTTCTTTTCTTCTGCTAGGTTTGGGACTAGATTGTTCTTCCTTTTCCATTTCTTTAAGATGATCTATTATGTTGGTATATTTTCTTTCTGTTTTTTGGATATAGTCATCTAATGTGATAAATTTCCATTTTAGGACTGCTTTTGCAGTATCCAACAGGTTTGGGTGGCTTATGTCTTCATTGTGGTTATGTTCAAAGAAGTTAATGATTTCCTCCTTTATCTCTTCCTTGACCCAAATGTCATTCACCATAAAGTTGTTTAATTTCCATGCCTTTGTGTGGGGATGAAAATTTTTGTTGGAGTTGAGTTCAACATCTATTGCCCCCTGGTCTGAAAAGATACAAGGTACAATTACAATTCTTTTGATTTTCTTCAGGTTTGATTTGTATCCTAGCATATGATCTGTTTTAGAGTGTGTTCCACAGGCTGACGAGAAGAACATATATTCCTTAGCTTTGGGATGGTGTGTTCTGTATATGTCTAATAAGCCCATTTGTTCTAGGGTCACATTTAGTTCTTTATATCTTTGTTTAGTTTCTGCTTAGAGAATCTCAACAATTCTGTCAGAGGGGTGTTAAAGTCTCAAGCTATTATGGTGTTATAGGATATCATCTTACTCAGACCAATCAAGGTTTGTTTCATAAAACTGGGAGCATTTAAGTTGGGTGCATAAATATTTAGAACTGAAATGTCCTCTTGTTGTGTTGCTCCCTTGACCATCTTTGTTTTTGTTAACTTTTTTTGCTATAAATTCACTTGTATGTGAAAATAAGCTTGAGACCTTTCCTTTCTTCTGGTTTCCATTTGCCTGAAATACTTTATTCCATCTCTGGATCTAGATTTGTCCTTCATGGTTAGGTGTGTTTCTGGGAGACAAAATATGCATGGCTTGTGCTTTCATTATCCAATCAGCCAGCCTATGCCGCTTCAGTGGGGAAATCAAGCCATTAACATTTATTGAGAGAGTTGATAAGTGTTGTGGAGTTCTATTCATCTTATTTTGTAAAAGTCCATTTTTTAGTTTTCTCCTTTGCTCCATTGTGGAAGCTAGGTTTTGTCCTTTAGTTTCTGGGTTCTTACTTTTCTGGTGGGCCATTGTGATTGTTAGTGTGGAGAATAGGTCTAAGTATTTCCGGTAGAGCTGGTCTTGTCGTGACAAATTTCTTCAATGTTTGCATATCAGTAAAAGATTTGATTTCTCTATCAATTTTGAAGCCTTGTTTAGCATGATTCAGAATTCTGGGCTGAAAATTATTTTGTTAAAGAAGCTTAAAGGTAGATGATGCTTCTCTTCTGGGGTGGAAATTTTCAGCTGAAAAGTCTGTCATCATCCTGATGGATTGCCCTCATAAGTCAGTTGGCCCTTACTCCTGGCTGCTTGCAGAATTTTCTCTTTTGTCTTGACCTTGGACAGGTTTATACAGTGTGTCTTAGAGATGCTCTATTTGTGTTATGATGACCCAGGGATCAATAGGCCTCTGAAAGGAGTGTTTCAGAATCTTTAGTGAAACTCAGGAAATTTTCACTTATGATATCCTCCAGTAGGGCTTCCATTCCTTTGGGAGGTTTTTATCCTTCAGGGATCTCTATAATTCACATGTTTGAATGATTCATAAAGTCCCATAATTGTCAGAGCAAATGTTCTGCTTTCTCTCTCTTTTTTTCTGCCTCTTTAACTCCCTGGGCTAGCTCAAGAACTTTAACCACTAGCACTGAGATCTTTGTTCTCAGTGGTCTAGTGTGTTATTGATACTCTCTACTGCATCTTTAAATTCCCTGATTGACTCCTCCAATTACTTAAGCTCTGCCATATCCTTTCTATATTTTTCATATCTTTTGTCTATTTTTTGGTCATTTCAATTCATTCTGGGAGGGAGGAAATGAAGAAGGGGGAAATGGAGGGAGAGTTTGGATCCTCCCACTTAATGGGCAGAATATAGGGGTGTATGGCACACCATTTGGGTGAAGGACATTACTACAAGAGGTACTATACCTAACAAATTCAAATATTGTGACTTGGTTCTTTGTACCCTCACGTTAACCTGACATTTTACAAAGGGGGGGTGCTGAAGAACAGTAGCAAAAATGGAGGAGCCTTTGTTATTGAAGAAAGTAAAAATGAAAAAAATACAAATACAACCTGTCACTCCTCCCCCCCAAAAAATATACAGGGTGGCCATAAAGTTCATGTACAGTTCTAAATTGCACACTAGTTTAAATTACATGTGAACTTTATGACCACCCTGTATATTTATATATATGTGTATAACTATATATTTCCTGGACATAAGGTGGTGCTGTGGTGTTAGGAGATGGAGAACAGACACTGTTTGCTGTGAAAAATTAGGGGTGGAAGCAACTCTTTAGTTGCAGAGGAGGTTGGGACCTGTCTTCTGGACTTAATTGCCCTTAATCAGAGCCTGATTGCTTCATCAGCATTCAGTCCACATGGGATTGGGGTCCTAAAGCTCTATCCAGATTCCTTAGGAGGCACATCACTTAATGCCCCTGACAACAATTCTCAGGGCACTCAGCTTACCCCAAGGGTGGATGCCCAAGCTTAGCAGGTGCACCAGAACCGGCTGTGCACTGTTTCTCCTATACAACATTCCCACAAGGGCAGTGCCCAGCTATCAGACAAGCTGATGGTAGATTCACCCCACCTGATATTCAACCCCAGCTGCTGAACACTGAGTCCACCCACTTGTTTTAACCCTCCAAGGTGGCTCCAGTGAAAAGTTTAGGCCAAAATCAAAGAAATACAGGGTAGCCCCTTCCTGTCCCAAGTCCTCTATAGGCTGGCCAACCGTTTTCTGCCTGTTCCCAAGCACTCTCCTTTTGTGCTGGTTTTCCTAAGCTTCAGACCTCCTTGCTGGCTCCTGTAGTCCAGCACTGCTTACTGTGCCCTGGAGGGTTGTCCCTGGGTGGGTTCCCCAAGCCAGAGGTAGTTGGTGTTTTATTTCCTCTGCCTCACTGCCAGTGGTTGGTAAGGAGATGTTTCTAGTACACCATCTTGCTCTGCCCCCTGCTTAGGATTCTTTTTTCTTCAAAGTCACAGGATATGAACTATAAACTAGTTTACTTCTTTGCAATTTCAGATGAAAGACTCAAAGCTTCTAACAATCATTGTATTTATGTATGTGATAGCACTGACATTGGATCACCATGGTTTTAAGTAACTCAACAAATTGAACTATTAATCTTTATAACAACCCTAAGAACTAGTTAAGAACTATTTTTAATAAAATACATCTCTTTATAAGCTTTTAAACAATCCACCCATTTTACTTAATGATTGCAGTGCAGGATAAACCAAGCTCTATGAACCTACTCTCTTTAGCCTTTTCTGATTGAAGATTAGTATGTGTTTACTTTACTGGCAGAACAGAGGGATTTGATATTCCAGTTAAGTGAAATCTTAATAGAGGAATACTCAATCTTTTCAAAGATAATTTTCTGAAAATAGCTCATAGGTTATGGCCATAAAATTCCTTCCCACATTTACAATAGAAATCCTATGCCCTAAGTCTTGCTCAGAGGTGTAATAGCATATGCCTTTCTCCATCAAGTTCCTAGTCTGGGATACTGTTCCTCATCTTCCCTAGGGAAAAAACTTGACAGTCCAATTTTGAACATGAGCCTTATTTTTCAGAGTACAATAGGCTCTGACTAGAATTAAAGTATAGCCAAGTTCAGGCAAGACTTTTTCTACCATAGAAATTAGTGCTTATTCCTCTTCAAGATCAAGATTCAGAGAGAGTCTAAACTTCTGTGCAGTTGTCTAAACCATATTTAAGAGTCCAACTTCTTGATACTGAGTTTGCCATTATTGAGTCTGGAACAGTTACAGTGACCGTTCTACATCAGCGATTCTCAACCTGTGGGTCACGACCCCTTTGTAACAATGAAATCACATCACTTAGGAATGTTGAGAACCACTGGTCTACATAAAAGACACTGACATTCTACCTTAGACTATCACTCCCACATTCCCTGTGTTTTGCTCTGTCTCCACATTCATTCCAGCACACTTCATATTGCTTTTGAGTCCCAA
Source organism: Arctocebus calabarensis (assembly GCA_963573935.1). Lineage (NCBI taxonomy): Eukaryota > Metazoa > Chordata > Mammalia > Primates > Lorisidae > Arctocebus > Arctocebus calabarensis. The sequence continues at coordinate 7,567 of CAUYON010082331.1, forward strand.
TACAGTTAAGGTCTTATATATTCTTGACTTCATGTTGCCATATTCTCCAACTTCCTACAGGTCATAAGCAAAACCTGACATTCCCCTGTTGTACTGTTATGTTTTAAATATGTACTTTAATATTATCCTAAATGCACACATGAGGTACCTATATTGGCTGTATTAATTATTAATTTTCACATAACTATTGGGCCATCTCCTTTTTCCTTAAGGTTTTATGCTTGGGAAAAGTGCTGAAACCTGTAAGTCATCTTACATGTATGTGTATCAGGGTCTGTATCACAGATGAAGAACACAGAAGCATAAAATGTATTTATTTATAAACATGCCTCCCCTCCTGGGCCAGCGTCTTCTGCTGACATTGGGACCAGGAGGCACTCCACCACCGATTCGGAGGGCAGCCTCTTTTAGGCAGGCAGATGACCTTTAGAGCCCTACCCCACACCCTAGGGAAGGGGGCTGCCTGGACCTGAAGTGGTCTCTCCCTTCATAAAATGGTCTCCACTCTTAGCCAACAGCATAACTGCCCCAATGCCAGAGCTGGCAAGAGGCCCTACAGGGCATGCCTGTAACTGTTCCTGTGTGTGTGTCCTTAACAAGAAAGTTAGTGTTAAAAGACTGTACCCAGAGGAAGTACAGTAGCAGAGGCCTTCCCTAGATTTTGCCAAGATGGCACAGAACTGTCAGACTTCCATCAGCCTCTGCTGCCTGAGCATAGGGCTAGAGGACTGTGGTCCACAGAAACCCTTTGCCCTCCATTCCAGCAGCACCACTGCCTGGACCACCTTGCTCTTGGCCTCTGAGCCTCTTTCCCTCTCCTCTGATAACCAACTCACCTGCCAGGAACACCTGTACTAACGTGTCAGAAGGCTGCACCCTGGTCAAAGACTGCAGCAGAAGACTGGCGGGACTGTGGGGCCACTGGGAACATCCTCTGTTCCCTGGATGGTGAGTTGGATATTGAACAGAGAAAGAACAACTGAGGGCCATGTGTCCTCAGTCCCAGGCTGGGGCTGCATTGAAATTGGTGGGCCTCTGTTGTCATCTGAAGGGGGAGCCCAATTCCTGGGAGTAACAGAAGCTTCTTAAGAGGTGCTGGGTCCCAGGGAGGGAGCTTCCCTTTTCTCAGGGAGAGGCTGCCTGACACATGATGTCCTGGCTCTGTGAATGCTGGCCTAGCTACCCCATGCAGTGGGGTGTGTCAGCTTCTCACCAGCTATCCAAGTATGGAGGCCACCAAGTCCACAGAACCACTATAGCCCAGAGGGCAGCTCTTCAGTTTGGGTCTTCTCTGCCTTCTCTATAGTGCAGTAGTTCTAAATCTTCCTAACGCCGCAGCCCGCCTGTGGGTCATGACCAACAGGTTGAGAACCATTGCTCTAGTGGGACGTCGGGCAGTCTGTCATTTCCAAGTACAGCTGGGCATCTCTCTGCATCCTGTGGGCAAGGTTACCACCAGGGCCTGGGCTCAGGGCTGGGCCAGGGCCATCTGGCCATGTCAGGAGCTTCTGGCCTTGTTCAGGTTCAGTGCTGGGGAGTTGACCTCACAGCTGCTTTCACACAGTTTTATTCTATGCCCACTCTCCCAGGCATCCCAGTTTGTGAAGGTTCTGGAGATGCTTCCATCTGCAGTGACACCAGAACCATTTGGCCTTAATTCTAAGTATGAGAAGAACTGTGATGCTTGAGTGGCTCTAGAGGGTAAGCCCATGTCCAAACTCTCAGGAACAAGGGGGCATCTCAGGGGTGCTTGGTAGAGGCTGTCCACACTGGGTAGGAGTTTGCTGAATCTGTTGGCAGAAAAGACAGACACACGTAGCTCTCCCTGGCATAGAGAGTCTGACCCTGAGGCTCTGGCATTTTGGGTCTTGCCTTGGTAGGGTTGGAAGATGGCAGCCCTTCTCCGGGGCTAACCTGTCACTAAGGGATTAGTTTGGTTGATTCAGGTGGAGGTAGCGATGTCATAATAAGAGGGCAACCTCTTGAAAATGTCCTTAGGTGGTAAGAGCTACGAATGGCGGCCTGGAACGAGGGGGCCCCCTGCACATTCCAAGCACATTCATATTTGCTCTTGGGGACTGCTGGCTTTAGCGTGCACCATCTGCCTCAATATCAGGCCCATGCCATCTCAGCTAAGGAGGGCCCAGTGCTAAGTGCCACCTCCATGCCACAGGCCCCACTGTGGGCACAGAGCTCCACTAGCACCTGTGGCCTCCCTTGTTTTGCACAGTTTTCTATATTGAGCATGAATTATTTTCATAAATAAGAAAAGGAAAAATGCTGCTTAAAGATCATTGTAATTATTCCCGGTTTCTCTATCCAGAGCTTTGATTGTCTCCTTAGCTAATGATCTCCCTTCCTTCTGAATCAACCCTCAGGGCTCAGGTCTTAGGACCAGGCATGCACAGAGCTGTGCATCTCCCACAGCCTGCAGGTCTGCCTTCTGACTTCTTGACCAGCTCAGTCTCTCCCCATTCTTCAGTCTGACCTGTTCTCAGTCTCTCTCCCTCCCTTTGCCTCCCTTAAATATCTCATCCCACTCCTACCACAAAGTGCTATGAGTTCACAGCTGACACTTACTTCTGAAGCATGGATGAAGTTCATGCCCAGGCACCAACCCCAGACACGGACTGATTCCTGACATTTGAATAGGGAGGTGCCTGCAGTAGAAGCAACAATTCAAGCCTCCTCCTAAGGCTATACCTGGGACAGACCATCACCACTCAGCCTGCCTGTCACATTATCAGTATCTTCTCCAGGCCAGAACTGTGTCTCACTTATTATTGTCCCCTGCTCATGCACACAGGGAGTGTCCAGAAGTGCTTACTACATCATTGAGAAATGATCACCTTCTTTTCCCTGCATCGAGCTTTCTTCAGAGTGCACAGAGCAGCACAAGCCTATTCTTCCAGACTGGACTGTCCAACACCAGGCTCACCTTTCAGATCCAAGCTCTAACATCACTTCTTTTTTTGTTTTTGTTTTTGTTTTGTTTTTGAGACAGAGCCTCAAGCTTTTGCCCTGGGTAGAGTGCCGTGTCATCACAGCTCACAGAAACCTCCAACTCCTGAGCTTAAATGATTCTCTTGCCTTATCTTCCCAAGTAGCTTGGACTACAGGTGCATGCCATAACACCAAGCTATTTTTTGGTTGTAGTTGTCATTGCTGTTTGGCAGGCCCAGGATGAATTTGAACCCACCAGCTCTGGTGTATATGGCTGGTACCTTAGCTGCTTGAGCTACAGGTGCTGAGCCACAACATCACTTCTTTTAGTGAAGCCTTCCCTGGCAGACCTTGTCCATGGTCAGGCCAAGTCTTTAAGTTTTATGGGAGTAGTCTCACAGCATCAAGGCAGTGCTTCTGTTGCACCTATCCAAGTTCACAGTTATTAGTGCCTACTAAATTGTCTGCCTTCCTAATTGGAAACAGGCCACATCTGTTTTGCTTAGCACTGTATCTCCAGAACATAACTGGGACTCCAAATAGACCCTGAAAAAATCAAAACCGAAGGCCTTTCTGTTAACCTGGAAAGGATGTAGTAAGGGGATTTAGGTATTTATCTTGTAGCTGAGCACCACTCCATGCAGTATTATTTGCTAGGCATTAATCATATAAAGACAAACATATATATCCCAAATATGAAGACCCCCTGAGGGCAAGAACTCCTATTTACTGTGAAATTACCCATGCCTGTCACATGGTAAGCATGAAAATACTCCATGACCAGAAGTTTTTAAATCCAAGATTCATTTTGTGCTTCTCTTACGTATAGAAATTGCATTTTAATTGAATTCAGGAAGCAGGGGAAGCTATAGATTCAGCTCTATAGCTCTGAATCACACCCTCTGGTAGCTGATTGCTATCAGAAGACTTTGGAAATTACAGCTTTGTACATGGAGGTATTTTTGCCCTAAGAAGATTAAACTTGAAATTTTATCCTTGTACTGTTTAAATGTGCTTTCAGTGGGAAAAGAAACCTAATAAATTTCTAGGATAAGATTGGATTTGTGTTTTAGGTAAAACCAATTTTATGCCCAGCTGCAATTAGCACATTTAATTTTTTTAAGACAAAAATTTCTCTTTCATGCAAAAATCCAAGAAGGTGGTCCAGGGCTGGTATGTCTAGTGTCAAAATTAGGTTATTTCTATCTTTAAAAAACATTCTATTTCAAAATATTAGGGATACAATTGTTATTGTTACATGTACTAATTATATAATAACAAAGTCAGGGCTATTGTTAGGCCTAGACTAAAGTAGAAAAGTACCAGTTAATTCCTCAAAAATTTCTGGGCTGCAAGCCCTCAACAAAATGGAATAAGTCTGGTTCACTCCCAAAATAGTTTGGAAAGTACTCACTAACTCATCTGAGAAACAGACGAGGTTGTACTAAGTAGCCCCAGACTGACCTTTAAGAAATACCAGGTGGGGAAAATACTAAAACAAAGAGGTATGATGTATGGCTGACTAACCACAAAATTCTGCTTGTGTCCAATGATTGCTTGCTACCATACCTGGATGCACTTTGATAGCCTGCGTGCCAACCAGGACGCAGACCAAGCCCCCAAACCTCATCCCCTTAAACACTTGGGGCTGTGCTCAGAAACCCCATGTTGGGACACTGAGGTAGTCGCTGGCCAGAACAGCATCCATTGTACCCAATAGGTAAGCTTTTATCCCTCACTCCCTCCCATCATCACTCATTCTTAGTTTCCAATGTCCTCTATAGCACTTTATGATAATGTGTACCCACTGTGCATCTCCCACTTATTAGTGAAATCATGTGATATTTGCTTTTCCATTCCTGAGGTACTTCATGTAGGATAATGGGCTCCAGTTGCATCCAAGTTGCTGTAAATGACATTATTTTATTCCTTTCCATGGCAGAGTAGTACTCTGTTTATACACATGCATATATCACACTTTCTTTATCCACTCATCAACTGATAGGCTCTTATGTTGATTTTGTATCTTTCCAATTGTGAATTAGTGCAGTGATTCTTACCACTGTTTAGGGGCAGCACCACTCTGAAGGTCTTTTGAGAGTCATGATTTCTCCCCCACAAAAAGAGCACAGAGCCAACCTCCTGGCTTCCCCCACCGTAAAACCCCCTACATAACTATTTCAGAGGGCTCCTGGAACCCTGAGGCCCATTTGTGTTTCAAAAAACCTTGAATTAAAGAGAAGGTAGAAAGTTAATACATGCCAATATGCTATTTTGGTAGAAGAACAAATTCAGTCTAAACCCCTCTCTTTCGGTCTCTTAGTGTCCTTAATCTGTCACAGGAACTAGATGAGATGTTTCCTTAAAATCTGTGCCAGTTTATTACTTCATTTTATATGGAATCAGAAAAAAAACCTCGAATAGCCAAGACATTACTGAGAAAGAAAAACAAAGCAGGAGGAATCACGCTACCAGACCTGAGACTCTATTATAAATCGATAGTGATCAAAACAGCATGGTATTGGCACAAAAATGGAGAAATAAACATTTGGAACAGAATAGAGAACCAAGATATGAATCCAGCTACCTACAGTTACTTGATCTTTGACAAGCCAATTAAAAACATTCAGTGGGGAAAAGATTCCCTATTTAACAAATGGTGCTGGGTGAACTGGCTGGCGACCTATAGAAGACTAAAACTAAACCCACACCTCTCATCATTAACTAAGGTAGACTCTCACTGGATCAAAGATTTAAACTTAAGACATGAAACTATCAAAATATTAGAAGAAAGTGCAGGGAAAACTCTTGAAGGAATTGGCTTGGGTGAATATTTTATGAGGAAGACTCCCCAGGCAATTGAAGCAGTATCAAAAATAAACTACTGGGACCTTACCAAACTAAAAAGCTTCTGTACAGCTCAGAACATAGTCAGTATAGCAAGCAGACAACCCTCAAAATGGGAGAAAATATTTGCAAGTTATGCCTCTGACAAAGGTTTGATAACCAGAACACACAGAGAACTCCAACATATTAGCAAGAAAAGAACTAGTGATCCCATCTCAGGATGGGCAAAGGACTTGAAGAGAAACTTCTCTAAAGAAGACAGGCACATGGCCTACAGATACATGAAAAAATGCTCACCATCCTTAATCATCAGGGAAATGCAAATCAAAACTACTTTGAGATATCACCTAACTTCAGAAAGATTAGCCCACATGACAAAATCCCCAAACCAGAGATGTTGGTGTAGATATAGAGAAAAGGGAACACTCCTACACTGCTGGTGGGAATCCACACTAATACTTTCCTTTGGAAGGATTTTTGGAGAGTACTTTGAGATCTAAAAATAGACCTTCCATTCGACCCTACAATTCCCTTACTAGGTATATACCCAGAAGACAAAAAATCACACTACAACGAAGACATCTGTACTGAATTCCCCCAGTGAATGCTCTTGTTTGGTTTATTGAAGATTAGATAGCTGTAAGTTGTTGGTTTCATTTCCAGGTTTTCTATACAATTCCAAGTATCTATGTCTCTGTTTTGTGCCAGTACCATGCTGTCTTGACCATTATGGCCTTGTAATACAGCCTAAAATCTGGTATAGTGATTCCCCTGGCTTTCTTTTTGTTACTTAGAACTGCCTTAGCTATACATGTTTTTTTCTGGTTCCATACAAAGCATAGAATCATTTTTTCTAGGTCTTGAAAGTAGGGTACTGTTTTTTTAATAGGAATAATGTTGAATTGGAAAATTGCTCTGGGAAGTATAGACATTTTAACAATGTTGATTCTTCCAAGCCATGAGCATGGTATGTTCTTCCATTTGTTAAATTCTTCTGCTATTTCCTTTCTTAGGATTTCCTAATTTTCTTTAAAGAGGTCTTTCACTTCTTTTGTTAGGTATATTCCTAAGTATTTCATTTTCTTTGGGACTATGGTGAAGGGAGTTGTGTCCTTAATTATCCTCTCATCTGACTGTTGTTGGCATATACAAAGGACATTGATTTTATATCCTGAGACATTACTGTATTTTTTAATGACTTCCAAGAGTCTTGCAGTTAAGTCTTTGGGGTTCTCTAAGTATAAGATCATATCATCAGCAAAAAGGGAGAGTTTGACCTCCTCTGCACCCATCTGGATGCCCTTTATTTTCTTGTCTTGTCTAATTGTATTGGCTAGAACTTCCAGCACTATGTTGAAT
>CAUYON010082333.1:0-35343 GCA_963573935.1 Arctocebus calabarensis
AATGTCTTTATATAGTGATCAAGGAAATGCCATGAAGGATATCTGTAACAGTATGATCAAAATATTTCTGAATGTATATGAATCGTGCCCTATGATTGCACCAATGTACATAATTATGATTCAATAAAATTATTAAAAAAATGTATTTTGATATTTGGTAGGACAAGTCCTTCCTAATTAGTTTATAACTCTACTATGATAATTTTGGCTACTCTTGTATGTAGTATTTTATCTGATTACAAGTATAACAGCTGTTTCATTTAGGAAAATGTAAAGTGGAGAAAAGGAAAATAATTAAATGCCTTCCAAATAAAATAAAAAACGAAACATCATTCATGGTTTCAAGGCCCTGGTAGAGCCCCTCATTACATGTTGGGGCCATATTTGAGATAAAGACTGATCATTGTCTACCCAATATCTGTTTTCTCTTCTTTTTGCCAGCAGAGCCCTAATCCTCCCTCACAGATAAGGGTGGTCCTATTTTACAGTTCAGATCATGGGGATAGGGAGAAGGTGCTAGGTGAGTTTTTTAAAAACATTCTTTAAAACTGACCTGACACAGATGACATACACCCTTTGCTCTTTGCCCTTCCCTTTCTTTCTGTAAAATAGATGTAGTGAATCAGCCATCTTGCAACTGCTGTGCAGCCTCTGGATTTCCTGCATTAAGGTTCTTCATGATATAAGAAATGCATTTTTCAGGATTCTGTTAATCACAGCTAAGTGCATTTCTATTTATATATTCATTATATGTAGTGTCATGTAATACATCTCTATTTAATTTTTCCTTTCAAAAATAGGACTATAATTTATCCTTCCTTTTCTTTCTTTTTATTTTATTTCTTTTTGTTTAGCAGGCCTGGGCTGGGTTTGAACCCAACAGCCCCAGTGCATGGGGCCAGAACTCTAACCATTGAGCTATGGGTGCCCAGCCTTTTTTTGGGTGGGGGGGCAGAGTCTCATTTTGATGCTTTCAGTAGAGTGCTATGGCATCATAGCTCATAGCAACCTCCAACTCTTGGGCTCAAGCAATTCTCTTGCCTCAGCCTCCTGAGTAGCTGAGACTACAGTTGCCAACTTCCACGCCCGGCTACTTTTAGAGATGGGGTCTTGCTTTTGCTCAGACTGATGTTGAACTTGTGAGCTCAAGGAATCCATCCACTGTGGCCTCCCAGAGTGCTAGGATTACAGGTGTGAGCCACCTTGCCTAGCTCTCCACCTTTCCTTCTCTAAACTTCTTTTAAATATTTTTGTAGTTTCTGTCAAAGCATTTATTAAGCATGTGTTATAACAGACATATGCTGTGTATTTGAGAGCTTGTTTGGAGGGTCTACCAGGAAAGTGTAGCTATTCATATATCCTTGACTACACACGTCCTCTAGTGGGGAATTCCCGTCATCCTCTTCAGACCCAGTAGGCAGCTTCGGGAAAGATGAACATAGGGTGGTGAAGGAGGAAGGGGCCACACACCTTGCCTGCTGGATCAGCCAAACCAACCCTGGCAATCAATGGGGTGACAGATAATCTGAGCCAGATTGCTCTCACATCTGGTCTGCTGTGGAGTATGGTGAACAAGAAAGGTATGGAACGGATCCTCACAGAGCTTGCAGCCTAGGAAGGAGGACAGTCTTTGAAAAAGTGATTATTCCAAGTGAGATAGATGACCTTGCCTGAGAATGGGGCAGGGGTTATGCTCAGGCTTCAATGAGAAAGTAAATTCTGACTTTAAAGCTGAGGACTGTGTAGAAGCTATTTAGGTGAAAAGCGGATGTGGAAAAGCTGGCGGGATGTCATGTGTAAAATTTCTAAAAGATCCTTAGGGAAAAACAGGGGCTAGAGTTGGGGAACTTATCTGGAATGTATCAGGCTGAACACTATAATTAATGCCAAGGTATTTTTTCTTTATTCTTGAGGACAAGGAGCCACTCAAGAGTTTCAAGATGGGGGGGGGGGAATGATGAGATAATCATTTTCAAACTTGCTAGTTGGATAATGGTTTAGATTGAGCATGAGAACATGCTCAACATGGGAGGAGAACAATTGGAGGCTGTTAATATATCTGAGGTGAAAATGAAGTTGGCTTTGGGTAGGATGCTGGTGGTATGGAAGGAAAGAAATCAGCATATTTAGATATATTTAAGAGGTAAAATCAACCAAGATTTAGTGATTGATGGGATGTGGGTTATAAGGAAAAATTAAATAATAAGAAAAATGTCTTGCTGCTGGCTTAAGCATGTGCATGGGTAGTAGTGCCATTTACCAAGATGGGAAAATTTAGAGAAGAAACCAATTTGCCATGAGGGTAGCAGGAAGAACGTGAGTTCATTTGTAGATGTTTTTGATAGTAACTATTTCTGGAACATTCCAGAAAAAAGGTTCCATATGAAACTGCATGTATAGGAGTTGCACGTATCAGTCTGTTTTAGAAGAAAGAGAGAAAGGAGTGGTTACAGATAAGAACTTGTACCTGGCACATAGATGGCACTGGAAACGAGGATGTTTGGATTTCTCACAGAGAGCATGCCAAGGGAGGAGAAAAGAGAAAGCCAAAAAACCTGGTGACATGCTCGTATTTATGGCTAGAAAAGAGCTTATCAAAGATGGAAAAGAGTTCTCAAAATGGCAAGAAAAGGGAAAAGAGAAGGTTAATAAGATGCATCTCATTATGTTAAGTGTTTCCAAGACATTATATGAGATAAGAAAAAAATATAGCTCCTGGATTTACTTACAAAGATGTCATTACTAAGAAAAGTTTCAGTGAAATGATGGGAAAAGAATCTAGATTGAATTGAGTTGTGATTTAAATCAAAGGTGGAAAAATGAAAACAGCAACTAGTTTTAAGAAGATTAACATCAAAGGGAATAAAAGAAATATGGTCGTAATTAATGAAACCAATGGTTGTAGATTGTATATCTACCTTTCATCTCTCCACCCACCTAGCCATCCATGTATCTATATCTATGAGAGTGGGAAGAAGCAGTTGATGACAGAAGTGATCAGAAGAGTCCTTCTTTCCCTTGTGAAGGAAACCAGAATAGCTATAGATGCAAATAGGCTTGTAGATTTTGTGAAGTAAAGTTGAAGAAGCTTCTGATTTATGGCTTCTATCTTTCCTGTTAATTAGGTACCAGATGCAGTGGCTTACACCTATAATCCTAGCAACTTTGGGGACAGAGGCAGGAGGACAGCTTGAGCCCTAGAGTTTGAGACCAGCCTGGACAGCACAGAAAGACATTATATAGAAAAAAAAAAAAAGAAAGAAAACAATTAGCCAATTGGGGTGGCTTGTGCATGTAGTTTCAGGTACTCCAGAAGCAGAGATAGAAGGATGGCTTATGCCTGGGATTTTTGAGGCTGAAGTGAGCTATAACAGTGCCTGGATGACACAATGAGTCTCCAGCTCTAAAATAGATAAATAATAAAAATTAATAGATGAGATACTTTGTAGAGAATGAGATTCAGGGTGTAAGGATAATAGAAGACAGTTGTGAAAGAGACAATAAGCAATTTAACTGGAAACAGCTTATAGGATTGTTAGGGAGAGTTGAATTTCTTTGTTTAGTTTCACTACCATGAGTAATTATCAAAAGAAAAATATACCAGTTTCCTGGTTGTTTTCTTTTTCTCAAAAATATGGAGCATTTCAGAGTAGGCTAAAGAAGGCAGATAATTTACTGATACCAATAAATGACAGAAAAAGACAGAAATGTGAATTATGGACATATGCAAATGTTGATGAGAGGCAAAAGAGGGTAGTTGATAATGCTAAATTTGGACTCTGTGGGGACTTGTTTCAGTGAGGGGGGCCATCAGTTCCTTCTGTTCCTATATGCACAGGCCATTCTCTCTCTCTCTCTCTTTTTTTTGAGACAGAGTTTCACTTTGTGGCCCTCAGTAAAGTACCACGGCATCCTCAAATTCTTGGGCTTAAGTGATTCTCTTGTCTCAGCCTCTCGAGTAGCTGGGACTACAAGAACCCGCCACAATGCCTGGCTATTTTTAGAAATGGGGTCTTGCTCTTGCCCAGGCTGATCTCGAACCTGTGAGCTCAGGCCATCCACCCTCCTTGGCCTCCCAGAGTGCTGGGATTACAGGCAAGAGGCCACTCTCATATGGAAGTGGAGTGGATGCTTGACTCTGAGCTGGACTGTGATTGCTTTGGCCAATAGAATTTGATGAAAATGATGCTGTGTCAGTTATGGGCTCAGCTCTGAACACAATGGAAGATATCCAGGTTACTCTGTAGGATGTAGAAGCCCCATGAAGGAGTACCACAGTCAGGCAGGGAGGTGAAGAAACCAACCCAGCTCTAGCAGATATCATGGGGGAAAACAAGGAATCCCACAAGTATCCTGATACCATAATAAAAGCAGAAATATATATTTAATCTTCATCCACCATTCATAGCATAAAGGATTCTACAACCCTTGGAATTTCCTGTGTGATAGGGGTGAGAGGAGTGTCTCAATGTTATTCTTAACCACCCCTCTCAACTCTACCTGAGTTTATGCTAATAAGGTGACTCTTGGAAGGCTCCTAGAGAGATTCAGGATAAGGACTTGTTCCAGAGGAAGCAACGTTATTGGAGGGATGGAACTTTCAGCTCCACACATGGTCTTCCAGGAAAAAGAGGGGCTAGAGATTGAGTTCAGTCACCAATGGTCAATGATTTAATCAACCATACATACATTCCAAAATAGAGCTTCTGGGTTGGTGAGTACACTAAGGTGCTGGAAGGATGGCACAGCCAGAGAGGGTATAGATGCTCCCTCTGTACCTTCTTTATGCATCTCTTCCATTTAGTTGTTCCTGAGCTGTATCCTTTATAATAACCCAGTAATAATTCATAAACTGTTTTCCTGAGTTCTTTGAGTCATTATAGGAAATTATCAAGCCTTAGAAGGGGTTTGTGGGAACCCTTTAACTTTGCAGCCTGTTGGTCAGGTGACCTGGACTTGCGATTGGCATCTGAACGAGGCCAGTTTTATGGAACCGAGCCCTTAGTCTGTGGAACTTATGCTAACTCTAGATAGTGTCTGAATTGAACTGAATTATGACACCCTGTTTGTGTCTAGAGAGTTTGGGATGTGGTTGATGTGGGGAACCCCCTTCCCACATTTGGGAGAAGTGCCAGAAGTGGTGATATAGCAACATTTTCAGATGAGGCCCTATTTTGAATAGGCCTAGCTGTCTCTGGTTTTTCTAGTCACCTATGTAGCTGAGACAGAGAGAACAGAACTGAACAAAGCCATCTTTGCTATGCCTTTCCTGAAGTCCCAATGCACAGAACCGTGAACATAATTGAATGGTTGATGCTTCATGTCATTAATTTTGGGAGAGTTTGTTACTTAAAAATAGGCAACTAGAAATATTCTAAATTAAACAAGGAATGAAGGTTGGAAGAGGCTAATGAAAGTAAAGGGGACCAATAAAAAGAAAGTCTGGATAAGACAAAAATAAAAACTAAAATCAGATACAGGGTAATGGAAGTCTGTTTTTTTTTTTTTTTTGCATTATTTCTATTTTCTCTCTAGTCAGTTTTGTTTGTTTATCCTATCCCTTTTCCACATTGTTTGATTGTCGCTAATGCCTAATGATCTTAGTCCTTCCTTCATATTTAAGAGGGTCAAGGTAGATGGGTGTAGTTGGTTGGCGTGAGTTTCTTCCGCAAGCATAGGTCTGAAGCACAGGACTGAGTGTGGGCTCTATATAGTATAGACCTGAGATTCTCTTTAAGATATTAAGGCAAATTCTACACTCACCATAATAATAGAAGTATTTCACTGGAAATGAAAATATGTATCATGACTGGATAGAGTTGATTTTTCTTGCTTTTCCTTCCTAGTCCATCGTGGAGGTACAAAATTATCTCAGGTACTACTCTACTTCTCTGTCTGCCCCTAACACACCCCCAGATGTTCAAATAAATTTTGGTTGATACATGCAATGAAATATACTGCTTACTAGTTAAAAAGAATAATGTAGCTCTAAAGCTACATATATAGTAAGATGTCTAAAATATACATTATAGAAAATATACTTGATATTAATTACTTAAGAATTAAGTATATTAACACTATATGCCTGCAAGCACATGTGCTCTATCCTGACTGATAAGGCAAAAATGGTGTTGACCTTTAGGAAACAGAATTGGTGGGGGAACATTTGACTTTATACATTATACATTTCTATATTGTTATAGCTTTGTTAAACTGAGTATATATTATTTCTGTATTTAAAAGAAATAAAGATTAAACAATTTATATCATGGGAGAAGCAGGACCAACCACAACATTTGGTGGGATCCAAAAAAATGAATATGTGGAACCCATTCTTCAAAAATTAAGAATGTTAGGATACCAACAGCAGAGCATAAAACTAAGTGTGGAGCTGTATGCAGCTGACTGCACAGAATGTTATGTCCATGAAACCAGCCCTGAGGGGAAATTTAGACACCAAATCAGAGTGATAGGAAATTATGGTTTGATTCAAGAAAGTAGAATATTCGAATAATGGCGTTTGGAAAGTGAAGCCTTTCAGATTCTAAGGTGCAGGGGAAGTTGGTGGTTTAGGTAGAGAGAAAAACTAGGTCCACAGAAGGAAATGGCCAAAAGCCTAGGTGTCCAGAGTGATGACCAGGAAGTCCATGTGAACAATGAAAGGTCCTGTTAGGATGGCTGCTGGATTTAAGGTGGAATGGAAGCCTATAGGTCAGGACCAAGAGACTTCATTGAATCAAGTGAATCAGGAGACATGTTCTGGAAGCCAGTGGATGATGGCGCCCAGGAAGTTTTAAAAGTTTATAGTAGAAAAAACTACCTAAAAGTCAGGCCCAAAGAAGCCCTGGAAAATGAGGATACCATCTCCCTACCACCATTGCTAAGCTACTTCCTAATGCTTTGGGAGGCCAAGGCAGGAGGATCCCTAGTGGCCAGGAGTTAGAGACTAACCTGAGCAAGACCAAGACCCCATCTGTAAAAAAAAATTGACAGATTACCTGGGTGTGGTGGCAGGCACCTTCAGTCCCAGCTATTGGGGAGGCTAAGGCAGAAGGTTGCTGTGAGCTATGATGACACCATGGCACTCTAGCCCAGGCAACAGAGTGAGACTCTATCTCAACTCCTCCCCCAAAGCAAAACAAAAAGCAACAACAAAATACATGAAGTCGAGTCCAGCAGCATGTGGGAGCTCGTAAGAAATGCAGAGCCTCAGGCTCTACCCCAGGCTGCTGAATCAGAACACGTATTTTTACAAAATCTCCATGGTCATAGCACATTAGAATATGAAACGCTCTGTTATAGAGAAAATGATAAAAATGCTCAGGAGTAGCTGGAGGACTGGAACATTGGGCAAAGAGGAGCAGAAAATTATTTTGATAAGAACATGAAAGGGGGATTATTTTGACATACACTGGAAGAAAAATTAAGTTTTAGGCAAGAAATACTTTTATGTTTTAACTAATTTAAAGTATTCATGTATATTAATACTTTTAAGTATGTGCTCTGAAGGTGATCATTTTGCCCTTTAGCAAACTGATCAACCTTGTTTGTTTATTCATTTATATATGTTTTACTTACAAAATTTTAAAAGATATAGGGTTTACCACACCAGTCTTTTACTTTGAGGCCTCCAGATTTGACAGCTTGTTTAGAATTTTGTTATCTCAATATATATCTATGTTTCTTTCTAGTTGTCTAATGGCTTTATTTTATACATGAAATGTTAAATCATCTGGAATTTATCCTTTGTAAGAAGCATAAAATACATTTTTACCTCTATCTATATCATTTATGAAGTTCTGAGAAAGAAAGAAATGTTTGTAGGAATTGCATTCATAATAGAGTAATTTGAAAAGAATTGACATCCAAGTATTTACTATGTTTCTCACTATATTCACAATTTTGGGGTCTTTCAATTATATTTTAGTTTTGTGTGTGTGTGTTGTTCCTGTTTTGAGAATACTTAAATCTATGTATTTTATATTGTGGTTGATAATTTGAATGGGATATTTCCCCCATTATATTCTTTAACTGATTATTGCTGCTACATAAAAATATTAATATTAATTTTTGTGTATTTATTTGAAATTAGCCATAATTCTAAGCATTCTTATTGTTTTAAACAAACTTTTACATTTCTCACCTTGAGGAATCAGAGATTTGTTGTTGTTGTTGCACTAGTAAAATCTTACCCTGGTTAACTTCAACAAAAAAGGAATTAATTAAAAGATCTAGAGTTCACAAAATTAATTAGAAGATTACGAAATTGATCTTGGAGATAAACCAGAACTGAGCAGGAATCACAAAACAGGAATTACAAAAATTCTCTTCTAGCAGAAACAGTCTGGTCAGAACGTCTGTGCTGAAATGGATGGATTCTAACAATTTTTGGTCTCTGACTTTGTGCTGAAGATTGAGATTCCATTAAGACCTATCTCAGGTCACATCTCAATGCCTGGATCAGAGAAGGACAAAGCAGGGCAGGGATACTAACTACAGTCTGTGTCCAGACGGTACTTTGGGGGTATTTTCAAGAACAGGGAAAGGATAGTGGGCAGTGAAATAGCAAATTTCCAGTACACCTAAGTTTTTCAGGTTGACAATCATGTTGTCTGCAACTGATGGTTTTATTATGTCTAACTTTATTTGATTTGGTTTATCCACATAGAATTATATGAATAAATTAAGTGAGTAGATTTGAGTTTTTTGGAAAATAATAAACATTAAGGAGGACCCCAATTTATACAGGTATACTGGAGGAGAAGTGATTTCATAGACTTTGAGTGTTATCTATATGAATGAGCCATTGGCTCCGCCCAGGCCATTTATGAGGAAGGGTTTCCAGACTCACCATTATGGTGAAAGCCAACCTAACCAAAGCTCAATGTCATTGACTCTATTAAAGATATTTTCTCTTCTTGGTGACCAGAGTAGGGATTCTAAGAAGTAGGATGGTATAATGCAGTGGTTTTTGCATACTTTTTTAACATATTTTTTTGTTTAAAAAATTATTAATCCTGAAATGAGATTTATAGATAATGCAACATACCTAATTCATATCTTCAAAAAAATCAATACAACTGATTATAATATAATGGAAAGCATATAAAAGGAACTAATTTGTAACAAATGGTTTCAATATGTAAATTCTCAGTAAATACTATCGTAGAGGAAAGAAGAAGCAGTCAGATGTTTGTACCATCTATACTGACAAGTTTAGATTTAAAAGAAACAATGTATATTCAATCAAATACAGTAAAACTCATCAGGAATACAATTAAGTGAAGTTCAACAAATTTAATTACATTATGTAGGGTCACATTATTCAAAGGTCAATGCTATGGCAAAGGCAGATCTTCAAGGCAGTGAGCCTACTGACATGGCCTGGGCTATCTGTATGGGCTTAACACTATCTCTTCCCAACTGTGGTTTGGAGCCTCCTGGTGGCTGATGACCTGTTTTGGCTTAATATTGATGGAAAGAAAACACATACCAGGTCCTGAACTTTGGATTCTCCTTTGTACTGGATTATAACATCTTACTGGTTTCTTCATTAATTAATGAACTAAAAAAGTCTTTTACATGCATTCATTTTAATTTTGTATGAGAGTCATGATTTTATCTCTTAAAAATACCCCTATTAACACTATCATCACATGTTGCATTGCACAAATGCTCAGAAACCCAGTGGGTGGGAAGAGGCTATCATGGATAGGGAAGGTGGAATTTGTAGAAACTTGTGGGCTAAAGACTTGTCAGCAACCATAACTAGCAGTGGCAGATCCTGCAGACACCCCAAAGCAAGGCAGGACCCACTCTACCTTGGCAGGAGCTGGCATCTAGTCCAATCCTCAGAAACCACATGAAACGCCCTTGGGAGCATCCTTTTTGCTAACCAGAGCCTCCTTGTTCCAACACTGCAATATCAATGAGTTTCCCTGGCACCCAGATACCCTTAGTGAGAAGTCTCCAAGATAAAATAAAGGAGTGATGAGCGAAGTTTCCCAGAGGAAATAGTTAACTTTCAAAAAACTGAAATAATTTTCAAAGTTACCCTGCATGAGCGACATTGATTTTTTTTTTTCTACTACTGAATGGAAGTAGGGTTTCATAAGAAGGCTGAATTTGGTTATAAGGAAATAAAGTTACTTTTTTGTACCTTTAAGATGTAACTATAAATTCCAACCAATCATGCAAAAATTGGATCTTGGCATACATATTGGATTGTAATCTATTTTTGTTTGTTTGTGTGTTTTTCTCTTTACATATCTTGGACAACTTTTTACTTTTCATGCCTACACATACACGTGTATCACAACTTTTAGATTTTTGCATGATATTCCATTATGTGCATGAAGTGTAAATAAAATAATACTTCCTTGGTAAACATTCAAGTTTTTATAATTATTTTTCTTATAAAAAGTGCTGTAAGAATCTTATGTCTTTGTGCCCGTCTAAATACTTCCCTAAAATAAATTTCTAGAAGTGAACTTGCTGATACCAGTATGTACCTTCAATTTTTTGTTATTACTTAACTGGATGTCCTTGGCAATTTTTAGTTATTAGAGTGCCAATTTCCCCAGGCCTTCATCAATCCTGGTCGTGAGCACTCTTTTAATTCTTAGCCAAATTGGTATGCGTCTATTTCTCACATTTAATTTTCATTTCTTTGTTTATTGGTGATATTGAGAGTTTTTCTATTAAGTTTAACCTTTTCTTTGCATTCTTTGTTTTCTAATGAATTGTTATCTTGTTAATTCGGAAGCCGTTTATTTGCTAGCATATTAACTCTTTATCTTTTGTATATATTATGAATGTCTGGCTACATAAAAATTTTCATTTTTCCCTTAACAATTCTATGTTATTTCATTTATGGTTTCTGAATTTTGTGACAAGATTAGAAATGCTTTTTCTTCCCAATATTATACATTTATTTGATATTTTCTTTTGTTTATTTTGTACTTCTATTAGTTTTCATGACTGAGTACTCAATCTCACCGAAATTTATTTAAATGTAGAAGTAGAGATGTGCCTTTAGTTTTCCCACCAAGAGAATCAATTTTCCTAAACCAGTTATGGAAGTTTTTACATTTGTATATGTGTTGTGGAGATGTATCTTCATATGAAAAAAGAGAAGGAACGAGAAAGAGGAACAGTACCTTGGTGATCTCAATTCTTTCAGTTTA
This sequence comes from Arctocebus calabarensis, assembly GCA_963573935.1. NCBI lineage: Eukaryota > Metazoa > Chordata > Mammalia > Primates > Lorisidae > Arctocebus > Arctocebus calabarensis. The sequence continues at coordinate 11,187 of CAUYON010082333.1, forward strand.
ACAATTTCTATATCACAATTTGATATTCATTTTAATAACATAATAGTTATTTTAAATTATTACAATGTTAAATGTTTTAACGTGGCATGGAAACTTACACATGCGATTCCTTTGTGGCAATATTTTTGTAGACAGTCTAACACATTTATTATGTTTATAATTTAGAATTAATGAGCCAAATCCCTCCACACTTAAAAAGTTTGCAAATTCTTTGCTGAGTATACAGATCTATATTTTTAAAATAAAATTTAGGATTGATATATTTAATTCACTATATCATAATTTATTATTTTCTATTTTTGTTATGAAATTAAGATAATTTTGCTATGATTATGATTGTAATTTTGTCCAAATCTAATGCTCAAATTGTTACAGTTAAACGTATTCAATAGCACTTTTTGTTTAATTTGAGACTTCTCTGAAAATTAATTTATGTCCAAGATTGTCATTATCGTCTCTATTAATTTTCCAATTCTATGTTATTTTGTTTTGGGCATATATCATATAAATAGCAGAAAGCTTTATTTTGTTTACTATCCATTTCATAAGGCTTTGCATAATAGAGTTTATTAGTTGATTCTCTTTCATTTCTCCTTACTATGCCTTTGTACTTCCTTATTTTCCTTTGTTTTAATTTGCCATCTGGAAATTATTTTTCTTGTAACTTTGAAGTTGTATATTTAAAAAATGCTTTACAAAAATGTTTTGACCTTTACCAACAATGAGACTAAATGTGGGTTTTTTTCCTTTTTCAGGTTCAGAAACTTACCACCTTCCTACCCATTTCTCTAAAATTCCTCATATATTTAAAAACTGCATACTTATTTTCAGATCCTTTTTTTTTTCTTTTCATATGAAGTTTCTCTTTAGGGAATCTTTGGTAACATCTACTAACAAGTCCTTTGAAAACTCTACTTTGCTAGTTTTGTTGCTTATTGAGTTATTACATCTTCTTTCCTTACATTTTTATGTTGAATCATTTTCCTTTTGGCTCCACGAGTGATTTATTTCCACCAGAAAGCATACTTTGTGATGGCTTGGATGCATAAAAACATGTTTCATATTTTTCTCTTCTGTGAACATTTTTGGCTGAGTCTATAGTTCTGGGGTCATAATATTTTTCTTAAGAAATTTTAAAACATTGCTCAATTGTTTCTAGCATTGATTCGTGAGTGATAAATGATGCCAGTTTAGTACATGATCATGGTGAAGGATTTAATCTCGATTTTGGAATTCAGAAATCAAGAGTTTCTATCCTGGTGTCTATCTTCTAAATGTGTCTTACGTTTGGAAAGAGCAAATCGTCTCCAATAGTTAGATGCAAAATTCTGTATGTTTTCATTAGATCAATCACATTGATTATGTTTTACAATTTTATTTATGTATGTATGTATTTATTTTTGAGGCAGAGTCTCACTCTGTTGCCTTGAGTAGAATGCATGGTGTCATCATAGTTTACAGGAAGCTCAAACTCTTGTGCTCAAGCTATCCTCCTGCCTCAGCCTCCTGAGTACCTGGGACTACAGGCACCTGCCATGATGCCCGATTACTGTTTCTATTTCCTGCTTTTTCTATCTATAATTAAAAAAGACATGGTATGATTTCTTACTTTGCTGTACATTTATCATTTTTTTTCCTTGGGGGGGTCTATGAATTTCCACTTCTTATATTAAGAACCAATTTTATTATGAGTATTCATGTGTAAAATTATCTTCCTATCTTTATTTCAGTTGCTACCTCTCTGGTCTCAATGCCTAACACGAGTCATCTGAATAAATTTAGTTAAGATACTCTTAACTGGTATCCCTCATCTACTTTTTTTTTTTTTTCTTTTTTTGAGGCAGAGTCTCACTTTGTTGCCCTGGGTGGAATGCTGTTGTGTCATAACTCATAGCCACCTAGAACTCTTGGGTTCAGGAGATTCTCTTGCCTGAATCTTCCAAGTAGCTGGGACTATAGGCGTCTGCCACAATGCCCGACTATTTTTAGATACAGGGTCTCGCTCTTGCTCAGGCTGGCCTTGAACCTATGAGCTCAGGCAATCCACCCGCCTTGGCCTCCCAGAGTGCTAGGATTCCTCATCTACTTTTGAAAAAAAAAATTATTTTTTAGAACAGTTTTAGATGTACAGAAAACTTATGAAGATAAACACAGTCATCACATACCCTGAGCTCAGTTCCCACTATTATTAATCTTTTATGGCATTAACAATTATTAACATTTCTATGGTGTATTTGTTATAATTAATGAACCAACACTGATGCATTTTTATTAACTGAAGTCCATAGTTTGTTAATATTTTCTTGGTTTTTACCTAATGTCCTTTTTCTGTTTTGGAATCTTATCTAAGATGCCATGTTACATTTAGCTGTCCTATTTCCTTAGGCTTCTCTTTGCTGTGACAGTTTCTCAGATCTTCCTTATTTTGGGTGACCTTGACCGTTTTGTCAGTTTCTGCTTCTCAGATTAAGACTGTAGAGCCTCTTATGACTGAGGTCCCTTGCCCTGGCTAACTTCTTAGGCAGATACCTTGCAAGATGACCTAAGCTGGGCCTCATTTAACTTCCCTGCTACACTGAGAAGGTCTGCACTTAACACATTGGGAAAATCTCTGCCCAAATTCTCCATGAATAGGTTAATCTCACATAAGCCTTGTGCCTTTGCTTTGCTCCAAATGGTGGCTCCAAATCAGAGTAAGTCTCTGTTTACTGGACCCTCTAAATTCTAGAAGATACATGTCAACTGGGATGCAATTATTCATTTCCATGGAAATCATGTTCATTTAAATTTGGGGAAGCTGAAAATCAGGCCCGAGGAAGCTTTAGGCTACGTTTTTATGTGTTGCTCAAGTTTCTAATTTGCCTTTGAGATTTTTCTGAATTATTTCTCCTATTGTTTACTGCCTTCATTATGTTTTACATTTGATAATTGTAATAGTAGTTTGATATTCTTGAAATATGCTTGGATATCCTTGGGATATTTTCCCTTTGGGTCACAAAGCATTCATTTATCCAAAAGAGGTTTTTCAGTGAGCCACTGTTAGAGGAGTTCAGAATCTCACCTGCTTTGATTACTTTGAGGTTTTGGTCTGTCTTTATGCAGGGAAGTTAGATTTATCTCTTACCTTGAGCCTTCCTCTCCCAGAAAACACACACTCACATACCCTTCCTGGTTTCCACGGAACTTGCAGTTCAACACACTTTGGAGGCATTTAGTGCTGGCCATTAACCCCCCAAACTTGAGATATGACAGTTCATAATGTAATAGGGGGTGGTTAGAATGAATTGTGTAGGGGAAGTCATGCTCAGAGACAGAGAAATGCTACTGTTATGTGAGCGTCAGTTGGGCCTCTCAGTTGAAATGATCATGAAGTCAGAATCTTTCAATGACTGACATTTCTGAGCAGAAACACCTCATTGCCTTTGACCAACATGGAAAGTGATTAGGACTCAGATGCTAAAGTATAATATTTTTGGGAAGATCCGCCCAGTTTACACTGTTGGGGCTACCTTCTAAGAGGCTAGTGAATGAAACTGGGAGGCTCAGAAGGAGCCAAATATAATTCACATGGTGTCAGTTTACAGTCAGGAACTATTAAACCATTTTGCACTTCACTGCTACTCATAAGACCCTGAGTCTTTTTTTGGTGAAGAAGAGTAGAAGTAAGAAGGAAAAGTAGTCAATATTAAAAGCTTTCTGGGTACAAGAGTTCTTTTTCGAATGAAGTTTAAAACTTAATCTTGAGATAGTGTGCAGACACCCCTTCACTCCTTCAAGATAGAGCCCCTGAAAAAGAGGCATTGGGGGGAATTTCTAAGACAGGTGAGCTCTGACCCAGCACTGCACCTCTGATCACTCCCAGAGAGGCTCTGGCTGTCCAGGTATTCATTCCCCTCCTAGTTCCCAGCCCCAGGTGAGGTGGAGACGGGTGTCTCTGTTTAGGCTGAAGGGAAGAGGGACATCTAGTGGTAGTCTGCAACCAGGAGGACTCTTCCGAGAAACCACTACCATTTGTTTGGGGCAGACCTTGGGAAGGGACAGCCAATTAAACATGGAATCAATTGTGGTCGCTTCCCAGGAATTTACCTGTCCTGCAGCCTCAATTTTTTCTACTTGGAAGAGAGTCCTAGTTTGAAAAGACTCTGAAAAGGGACTGTTGAAAAGGAACACAGAGCTTTACAGCACAATAGGGCAGGAACATGGCCCTTGCTCGAAAGAGCTGACAGAATTTGAAGAGAAACACTGGGAGTGGAATACAGGAAGAGAACTCTGGTCGTTCACTTGGGAGATGTCTAGAGGCGAGGTCCAAGGAGAATTACAGTTATCTCAGTAGGAGAAAGAGAGTGGGGAAGTTACACTGTAAATAGAAAGAATTTCTGGGATTCCCACGTATAGTAAGAATTTTCTTGTGTGAGAGTGTATGTGTGTGTTTGTGAGTGTGAGTGTGTGTGTCTGTGTTAGGGAGGAGTTGATGTTCCAGTATTCCACTCCCAGAGTTCCTCTTCAGGTAGTTCTATAAGCTCTTTAGAACAAGGGGCATGTTCCTGTCCTATTGTTCTATGAAGCTCTGCGTTCCTTTTCAACAGTCCCCAAGCAGAGTCTTTTCAAAATAGCACTCCTGCCATTTGGTTAGTCCTGTAGGAATTTTGTACAAATTTCTTTGTTATTACAAGCGGGTCATCCCATAAACAGATTACTTCTAATTCTAGATGTTTTTTTCTGTTACTGCACAGATTGTATTGATTATATAAACTCATACATATTTGTGATTTCCTACTTGAGAAATTGATCTTGGTAGAGATATCTTTGCTTACTTCCTCTTCAGGCCCCTCCCACCCTATACCCTGCCTTACAGTACAGGCAACACTGGGAATATTTGCATCAATATAGGGTATTCTTTTTAGGTATCTGCAGCTTAATACCATGAGGAAATATTCACAGGTTTTCAGAAAACAAATTTTACTTCTTTCCTGGAAAATAGAACTTCTGAGGTAAAGTCAATCAGAGAAGGTGGGTTAACTTGAATAACTAAATTGATGAACAGTTTTAACATCAAGTGTATGAAGGGTTATTATGACACGACTGGGACCAGCTGCTTTTATATGTACTTGTTAAAAGTCAGAATAGGCTGTGGATAGTGCAGGGGCTACTAAAAGGGTGGAGACCTTGGATTTGGAGACGAGGTCTGATAATTCATCCTCTGAAAAAATGAAATAAAAATTGAGGCTCTGTTCTATGCATATAAGCACACGATCAAAAAGTGAGGTATTTGCTCACGGAATATTTCAAGGTCTTCAGCTAAAGACTAAAGTAGGCCGCCCCATGTTCCATCAAGAAAACCAGTCAGGAGTATATAACTGGCATGCAATTGAAGTAAATAGCAATCTTTTCAATTGTCATGTATCAGAAGGTCTGTGTGGAGTCTAGAGATCTAGAGCCAAAGAGTGATTCATTTGTTTCCAACCCTGTTTGGAGATGTGGCTATACCAGTCTGGAATAAATACAGGACCCCTTAGTAGGGGTATCCCTGTGGGAATATTCTGGTGAGGTTTTTCCATTGCTTTGTTCCCCTTCTTTTTTTCTTTTTCTTTCTTTCTTTCTATGTCCAGACTGAGATAAAATGTTTGGATCTCATTCAATGCTCATAGAGAAAACTTTCTTTTTAAATTTAGAACTTTATTTGCATGTACTATTTTACATGAAACATGTACTATTTTCATCATAAAGTTATGTTTTTATGTGAAGTATTTTGAAAAATAGAAACATTTAGAAGAATCTCTTAATTTCACTTACCTAATGACCATTTTTTGGCATGTGTTTTCTACTGGTCTGTTTTTCAGGAACGTGTTGCATAATAATAGAATACAAATAATTTTGCTTTCTGTTTCTTAACATTATGTCATAAGCATATCCCATGCAGCCAAATTTTGTTCATAATCACCGTTTGTAATGTCTCTGTACAAGTATCACAAGGCTTGTCTTCTATATACAACACAAAACAATTAGATATAAACTTTCTGTGTCACCATGTGAAAAGTTTTATGGTAGAAGTCAGCCATTGCAGCACAGCTGTCTCTCACCCTTACTGTGGTCTGCACAGCTCTCTAAACAGTGGCAGCAGTACATTTTCATGAGAGTGAGAATTTGGTATTCAAGGAGCCTCTCTCTAAACTTACACTGGGATTCTTTGCGTGGTTATTCCTCTGGCTTTGGCTATGAGTTTGGTTTATGAGCCAGTCTTTTAAATTTAGCATTTCCCCAAGAGAGTGCTGTTCAGATTTCTTCTCTCAAATCTCTGACCTACCATCACCCTTGTAAGACATAGGCTTCTAGAATACTGAGCCCTTGTTGGGACCTAATGTTCCAAACCTTTGTTTATGGCAAAGAAGAACTCAGAAAAATCTACTGGGGAAATAAAAGTAATTCTATTTATAAAGTTTTTCAAGTTACTCTAAATTTTAAGAAAAACTGGGCTCCCTGAATAATCAAGGTTAAAGTTAATTTGTGCATGACTGAAAAACAGATGTTTCTTTGCACAATTGTCTTATCTGTAATTGAAGGTTCCCATATAGATGTAGGTGTTAGTCTTATAAAAGTCAAGGATGAAATTGTTTTGGTTAGAGAATTAACCTTTTGGGAAAGGACTCAGACTTCACTTATTTGGGAGAACAGTGCTAAGCAGGCTGTATTTACTGTTTTAAGAAATTTTATTAGAAAGTAAAGAGAATTTTTCTACCCTCTGGCTGAAGTTTACGATGTGCTCAACAGTAATGGCAACAGGTCAAGATGCCAGTTTGGCTTTCTAATTAATCGTAGATAGAAGTTGGACAGAGCCATGCAAGGGACAAATAAACCACAGTGATGTTTCCATTAATCTATTGCTACAGCATACCCTACAACAGCCAATCACAGCAATCAGGTTGTGTTAACAGTAAACATTTATTTCATGTGTCTGTTGGTCCTCCAAGGGTCCACCGATCTAAACTGGACTCAGGTCAGCTCTTTGGAGAGCACAGAGTTCTCCATGCATTTCTTATGCTCCTTTTGGGACGGGCTCAGATATGTTCTTCTCATAATGATGCCAGAAGTTTGTTTAAAGGGGCTTAGAACTGGCACATTATCATCTCTGCTTCTGTGCTATTAGCCAAAGTAAGGCACATGGTCAACTCCAAAGTTAAGATGTGGGGAAGCATACTTTGGTCATGATGAGGACATGGCAAAAATGTAAATTAAGAGAGTAGTGAACACCTGGGACCATCAATGCAGTCTCCACACTGGGGTCAAGAGGAGATTTTTTAGGAAAGGGGATATGAACTGCTCCAAGGAGGATGTTTGCAGAGAAGGTCTTGGGGTTTGGAAGGACATTCCTATAGAAAAAAAAAACAGAAAACAAGAAGTAGAGGTAGAATGAAGCCAATGCAGGCCGTGTGTACAAAACTAAGGGGCTGAAATGACTATTTTATTTTATTTTATTTTATTTTTTGAGACAGAGTCTCACTAAGATGCCCTTGGTAGAGTGCCGTGGCGTCACAGCTCCCAGAAACCTCAAACTCTTGGGGTTAAGAGATTCTCTTGCCTCAGCCTCCCAAATTACTAGGACTATAGGTGCCCACCACAATGCCCGGCTATATTGTGTTGTTGTTGTTGTCGTCGTCGTCATTGTTTTTAGGAGGCCCAGGCATTGTTGTTTAGTGGCCAGAGCTCTAGCTGCTGAGCTCCAGGCACTAAGCCTAAAATGACTTTAGAGCCTTGGAAAAGCCATAGAAAAATCTTGGATTTGCCTTTGATAAAGGTCATTGTAGGAGGAGTATGTAAGAAAAATTGGCATGGTCCAGCAAGGATTTGGGGAGCTCAGTAGAGAGGGTTGAGAGGTTATTGAAGCCAATGTCTCACTATCTTGAATTAAGGCAATAGGGAGAGGAATAGTGAGGAGCAAAGGGACATAAACAACACAGAACCCACCTGACTTGATGATCTAGTTGTTGGGGTTATCAAAAGAATCTTTGCTTCTCACACTTTGACATTCCAAGTGTCATTTATAGCCCAATAACATGATCTTCCTCTGAGGAGTTAATTTTCTGATTTGGACAGTGTTGAGAGGCACAGCAGTAGATGTGTAGTTCAGATGGGGCCTTTGAGTGTAGGTCTCCATGTTTTATTCAGGAGGAGATATCCAGTCTATAGTTCTAGCTGTCAGGACAAAGGTCTGTGACTTGAATCTATGATTTTGGATGAAGCTTCTCAAAGAAAGTGATTCAAATCCAAATAACTATGTACTTAAGACAGATGCAAGGGGTGAGATAAAGAATAAGGAGGAGAATCAGCTGACAAGTAGGAGGAAAACCAGAAAGGCGGAGCCATGGAAACTCCAGGAGGAAGGTGATCAGCAGGTTCCAAAGTCATGGAGAGGTTAAGTGAGATGTTTATAAAGAGAATGTTGGAACCTGTAGGTTATTGGTGATATTGATGACACTAATTATAATGGAATTATAGGTTAAGTGCCTCAGCCAAACACACATAATAAATATTGGGACTCAGACCATAGGTTCTGACTTTATGTCCATTTTCATCTGGTGCATTCAGCCATTGATGTATTTCTAAAGATTAATTGACTGACATCTTAGCCACCAAAGCTTTTGTTGGAGGGAAGAGAGTATAAAGATGTATAAATAAGTGGTTTATCAAAATTACCTCATAAGTTTATTAAGTCTAAGCTATTGGATATCCTAGGAAAGCCCCCTGTTGAGCAAATACATCTGGGCTTCCAGATTTGCAAACCTGAGGGTTCCCTTCAGCATAGTTCCCTGGGGACCCCAGTAGTCCTCCCGATGCTCCACGACATTGTCACTCTGTAATTTCCTTAAAGCCACACAGACGTCAAACTACTCTGGGGTTTATTATTTTTATTCCATGCTACTGGAGGTCAGAAGGGAATACATAATATTGGCCCATAGCTTTCCCACTGTTCCTTTGCAAAAGTTTTTCATTTCCACATGAGTGATAAATCTTGTAACTAATAAAATGTCAAATCACCATAATCTAAAGATCTATGAAAAATCTCCTCTTCCTTCTTGCTAAAATACTGACACATAGAAACGAACTGTCTGTCCAACATTGTGGTTTTAAGCATTTTTCCAGGCAAAATAGGCAAGAGAAAAGAATGTAAAGAATCTTAACTGGTATGCATTGTTGGGAGGTGAAATAGCATTTAATGGTTTCCAGTTTATGGGGATTGTTCAGTCTGAAAGTCAGAATTATATTGCCACCCCCACACAATTTAACTTATTGGGTTTTCTTCCCCAAATATTTTACTTTTTTGAATTACTGAAATGTTGTATTATTGAAAATGATTTTTAAGCTGATTTTCTTACATTTTTAAATTTATATGATCTATTGTATAGAAGTATTTTTCATGAAAAACCTCATTTTTTCTTTTACTTATTGCATTAGTTAAAATTTGTAAAATAAATTTAAGTTAGGGCAATAAAAACAAATGTGTTTTATTCTTTATTATTTATGTATGTCTTTCTTATGTCAAAATTAGGTATTACAGTTATTTGAAACAGATGTGTAAGTATTCTTCTAATTTTATTTACTAAGGTTTTTTTTTTTCTGAGACAGAGCCTCAAGCTGTTGCCCTGGGTAGAGTGCCGTAGTATCACAACTCACAGCAATCTCCAACTCCTGGGCTTAAGCAAGTCTCCTGCCTCCACCTCCCAAGTACCTGGGACTACAGGTGCCTGCCACAACACCTGGATATTTTTTGGTTGCAGACATCATTGTTGTTTGGAGGGCCCAGGCTGAATTCAAACCCAGCTCAGGGGTATATGGCTGGTGCCTTAGCTGCTTGAGCCACAGGCGCCAAGCCAAGGGTTTTTTTTTTTTTTTTATCCATCTTTTTTTTTCCTCCTAGAAATATACACTACATGTTTTCAAATACTTTTTGGCTTACAATTTTTTCATTATAGTTATTGACATATCACAGTATTAAACCTAATACTGTGTTTAAATTAAACTACCTTTGAATACAATACTAGGTTATTACTGTAAACTATTAAACTATCTTTATATTCCTGAAATAATTGCTACTAATTTGAGTTTTCATTTTTGTAATATAATAAGGTGATGGTATAGCAAAGTAGTTAAGAGAATGTATTCTGAAGACAGACTGCCAGAATTTAAGGTCCACTTCTACTATTTACTAGTTGTGTAACTTAGGCAAGTTTGTTGACCTCTCTCTACCTCAATTCCTTATCTTACAATAGGTATAGTTCCTACCATACAGAATTGTTGCAGAGATACACTAGATTATGCAAAGGTTGTATTGGTATGACTGGGTGATTAGGGGACAGCTACAATGACGGGGAATGAGATTTCTTGGTGGGATAATTAAATGTTCCAAAATTGATCATGATGATTAACACATGACTTAGTAAACACACTAAAAGCTATTTAACTGTATACATTTAAACAATGACTGCATTGTATTGAATATTGGTGTCTAACAAATATGTGCTGACAAAATTATTGATAACAATATTTAATGTTGTAATTGTGAGGTTGGGTTTTATAACAGGATTGCCTGGCCCAGCCCATCCACTAACTAGTTGTGTAATAGGCAAGTTACTTAACTTTTTAGATGTGTTAGTTCCCCCAGGGAAAAATGAGAACAATAGTATCTACTTCCTGGGTTGTTATAAAGAATAAATATGGTAGTACCACTGCATGCTGACCACCAAAGGGACTGCAACAAGCAGGTCAACATACAGAGATGGTTGACATAAGAAACTAGGCCTACTGATACATACATGTTGTGCATATCCAGTCTATGAAAATTAAATCAACTTAGGTCACTTATGGAGGTTCTACTGTATATTAATACATTAAAGATACTAACAGCAGTATCAGTCAAATAATAAGTTTCTAGCAAATGCTAAAATTTATTAAAAAGGAGTGACATCAATAAGACAGATGACTCGGGATGCCTGGTGTTCATCCGTCCCTCAAGAAAGGACCAAGGCAGTGAATAAATTGCTAAGATTCAATTGGAGTGTTGAGGAAAGAGTCCTAGAGTGCAGTGGGGGCATAGGGGACAGGAATCGTGACTGAAAGCCCAGGAGGGCAGTGTGGAGGCACCTAGCCACTGCAGCCCTCTCTTTCTCACAAGGATCAAATCTGCCTGAAGTAAGAATGGACTTCCTGTTGTGCAGAATAGGTAAGCAGAAGGTCCTCAACAACTCCCATTGCCACCCAAAACATCTACAGTCCTTACCACAGGAGAATCCCACAATCCTCCTAATCCCTTAGCCAGTTTGGAGAGCTGCTTGGAATTGATACAGCTGCATTGCCCAGGATTAGGAGCACAAAGTGTGAGTTCTCCACAACCCCATTCACCCATTGTGAGCCAAGAAGGTGCAATATGAGAGTATACTGAGACCAGAGCCACCTTGAGTGTGCTCTCCTCTGGGGGCCAGTAACCACCCAAACTTTCCAGCCCTTCTGGAACAGCTCCTTCTGTTCCACTAAGCCTATAAAAGTGGCTGAATGCCACAACTCTGGCTCTGAAGAACATGGACCCAGGATTGACTGTGAGTCTGATCTTGCATAGCACAGAAAACAACACCTGATGCTGCACTTTTAGCCAGAGGAATAGTCTGTAAGTCCTGCCCAGGGTGAATCCACCTTTGAGCTGGCCAAACTAATGTGTGTCCTCCCCCAAATGAGAAATAATACAAAACCTCTGAGGAGCCACAATGCCCCAGGGCTGGCAGAGCAACTATGCACCTGTGCTCAGAATCTAAGAAACCACTCTATGGTGCCTGTCCCTTCCCCCATAGGCACACCCTTTGCTTTCCCAGTGGCCCTGTGTCTATAATTAGGGCCTGTGGAACAGTTTGTAGACCACACTCATAGAAGGCACACCCCTAGGCTAGTCCAGCAGTCATGAATCCACTTGAGCCTGAGAAATGGTTCTGTGGGCCACCCTTGGAAGGCATAACCACAGGCAGCAAAGTAACTTTGTGCCAATAGCCTGGGCCTAAGAAACAGCCCTAGAAGCTAACACTGGGAGACATGTCCTGAGTCTGCCTAAGCTCCCTGAGGCTGTCATGTCCCAAGCATGAGAAACAACCTTGTGGGCTATGCTTAGCAGACACATCCCAGACCACTAAGCTGGGCAGCCTTGTGCCCATGCCCTGTGCTTATGAAATAGCCTTATGGAATGCCTACAGACCAGCCAAGCAGCTGAGCACCTGTGTTCTGGGTCAGAGAAATAGACTTGTTGGCTGCCAATGGCAAGCATGTTCCTAGTCCACTCAAGCAACTGCATGCCTAGGCTTCTGGCCAGAGTAACAGGCATGTGGTCCCAGCCTCAATGAGCCAGACCTCAAGTTAGTTGACTCACTGTGTGTGTGTATACATCATTGACCTGAGAATGGGAAACAGTCCAGTGAGCTCAGCCTAGGCAAAACTGCACCACCACTAAAATCTCTCTCAGTCTAAGCCACAAAGACACCTACCTAAGACTTCACTATTGTGAGTTACAGCTGAAGAAACTATACAGAGACTACATACTGCATCCACCTAGCTCCAAAGCCAATGCACCCCACATATTCAATACTCATAGACCTATTCATACCAGTAAGTCTTACTCTACAAAACCTATTCCATGTAATTGGGAGAGGCCCCTTTCCTACCAGATTTGTAGAATCACCATAAGGATGTATCAAACATGAAAAATCAAGGAAACATGACACCTCCAATGGAAAACAATAATTTTCCATTAATAGGCTCCAAACATAAGGAGATATATGAAATGCCAGAAAAAGGATTCAAAATTATAATCTAAGGGCAACTCAGTGATATACTAGACATATAATATAGATGGACAATTCAATGAAATCAGAAAAAAATTTCACAATTTGAATGAGAACTTCAACAGAGATAGTGTATCACAAAAAGGAACCCAAACAGAAATACCAGAGCTGGAGAACTCAATAAATGAAATAAAAAAATACAACTGAGAGCTTCAACAATAGATTTGAAAAAATAATTTCTGAACTTAAAGATAGGTCTTTTGAAATAACATGGGCAGGAAAGAGTCTGTGGCTCATCAAGTAGGGTGCAGGCCCCATGTACCAAAGATGGTGGGCTCAAACTCAGCCTTGGCTGAACTGCAAAACAGAAAAATAGCCAGGCATTGTGGCAGATGCCTGTCATCCCAGCTACTTAGGAGGCTGAGGCAAGAGAATCACCTAAGCCCAGGAGTTGGAGGTTGCTGTGAACTGTGTGATGTCATGGCACTCTACTGAGGGCAATAAAGTGAGACTCTGTCTCTACAAAAAAAAAAAAAAAAAGAATAAAAAATGAAGAAAGGCTTAAGAATTTATGAGATGCTAATAAGTGAGCAAATAGTCATATTATGGGCATTCTAGAGAATAGAAAGGAAAAGTTGAGGAAAAAATATTTAACATAATAATAGCTGAAAATTTCTTAAGTCCCTGGAGAGAAATGGGCATTAAGGTCTAAGAAAGTCAAAGAGTGCAAAATAGATTCAACCCAAACAGATCTTTTCTAAGACACATTATAATCAAATTGTCAAAATCAAAGACAAAGACTTCTAAAAATAGCAGAAGTGTCAAGTCACATACAGGGAAATTCCTAGTAACCTAACACTGGATTTCTCAGCAGAAACTTTACAGTCCAGGAGAAAATGGGATGATAGATTCAAAGAGCTGAAAGAAAAAAAAAAAAATGATGGCCAAGAATATTATATCCATCAAAGCTACTCATCAGAAATGAAGGAGAAATAAAATCTTTCACAGATAAGCAAACACTAAGGGAATTCATCACCACTAGATTAACCTTGTAAGAAATGCTCATGGGAGCATTTTATTTCATCTGAAAGTGAAAAGACAATAGCCATCATTGTGAAAACATAAAACTCACTGGTAGACCCAATACGTAAAAGAAAGAGAATGGAATCTTCTCAAATTTTATTAACTGCAGAAAAACACCCAACCAGAAAAATAAAGAATAAGAGACAGCATTAGGAACAAAAAATACATAAAACAACTAAGAGACAATCAATAAAATGACGAGTTAGTCTTCACCTAAGTGAAATTATTATTATTATCCATAATAACTTGAATGTAAAAATAGATTAAATACTCTATTTAAAAGATGAGTAGATAAAATAACAACAAAAGACCCAAGTATATGGTGTCTAGAAGAAATTCATCTCACCTGTAAGGACACCCATAGACTTAAAGTGAATGGTAGAGAAAGATAATCCATGGAAATGGAAAATGAAAGTGAGCAAGAGTGATTTTCTTTATATTAGAGAAAACAGACTTCAAATCAAAATATGTAAAAAGAGGCAAAGAGAAATTATATAATAATAAAGGGATAAATTTAACAAGGTAATATAAAAATTATAGACATATACACACCCCATAATGTAATACCCAGATACATGAAGCAAATATTAAATCTTAAGGGAGAGACAGACCCTAAGTACAATAATAGTTGGGGACTTCAACACTCCACTTTCAGTACTGGACAGATCATTTAGATCAGTGGTTCTCAACCTTCCTAATGCCATGGCCCTTTAATATAGTTCCTCATGTTGTGGTGACCCCCAACCATAAAATTATTTTCATTGCTACTTCATAACTGTAATTTTCCTACTATTATCAATCATATTGTAAATATCTGATCTGCAGGATGGTCTTAGGTGATCCCTATGAAAGGGTCATTCAACCCCCAAAGGGGTCACAATCCACAGGTTGAGAACCACTGATTTAGATAGAAAATCAACAAATAAACATTGTATTTAATCTGCACTTTAGACGAAATGTGTGTGACAGATATTTGCAGAATATTTCTCCCAACAGCTGTTGCATATACATTCTTTCATCACTATATGAAACATTCTCCAGTATTAACCATAGGCTTGGACATAAATTGAGTCTCAAAAATTTTTTAAAATACTAATCATATCAAATATATTATCTGACCACAGTGAAGTAAAACTAGATGTGAATAACAGCACATTTCAAACTATGCAAATTCATTGAAATAAAATGCTCCTGAATAGCCAATAAGTGATGGAAGAAATATGGAATAAAATATCTTGAAATGAATAAAAATAGAAACACAGCATATTAAAACTTATAGAACACAGCTAATGCAGTACCAAAAGGCAAGTTTATAGAAATAAATGTTTACGTCAAAAAACCAGAAAGATTTCAAATAAACAATCTAATGGTGCATCTCAAGGAGCTAGAAAAATAAGAACAAACCAAACCTGAAATTGTAGAAGGAAAGAAATAATGAAGATCAGAGCAGAAATAAATGAATAAACTTGAGACTCAACATACCTAAGAAAGAGCTATAAAAAAAGTATTTGTTTAAAGATAAACAAAATTGACAAGCCATTAGGTAGTCTAACTAAAGAAAAGAGCGAAGACCCAAATAAATAAAAGCAGAAATGAAAAAGGAGACATCACAACAGATACCACAGAAATACAATGATTAGAAAATAGTACAAACACCTAAAGGCCAATAAATTTAAAAAGGAAAATTCTTAAACATATATAACCTACCAAGATTGAAATGAGAAGAAACAGAAAACTTGAACAGACCAAAAGTAAGTAATGAATTTGATCAGTAATAAAAAGAAAAAAATAGTTCAGGGTCAGGAGGTTTTACCACTGAATTATACAAAACATTTAAGGAAGAATTAATACTAATTCTTCTCAAAATATTTCAAAAAGTCTAAGAAAATAATCCTAACACAGTCTACAATACAAATATAACCCTAATAACAAAACTAGAAAAGAACACAACAAAATAAGAAAACTGTAGCCCAATATACCCGACGAACACACACATCAAAAAGATAATACATCAGGATCTGGCTCGGCGCCTGTGGCTTAACAGGCTAAGGCACCAGCCACGTACACCTGAGCTGGTGGGTTCGAATCCAGCCCAGGCCCACCAAACAATGATGATGGCTGCAACCAAAAAAAAGGCCAGGCATTGTGGCAGGAACCTGTAGTCCCAGCTACTTGGGAGGCAGAGGCAAGAGACTCGCTTGAGCCCAGGAATTGGAGGTTGCTGTGAGCTGTGATGCCACAGCACTCTATCCAGGGTGACAGTTTGAGGCTCTGTCTCAAAAAAAAAAAAAAAAAACCCTTGAAATAGAAGAACAAAATTGAAGGCCTCACATATCATCATCTTAAATTTAATTGCAAAGCTAAAGCTTGCAAAACAGTGTGGTACTGCTTAAAGACAGACGGTCCAACCAACTGATGAGAACAAAGAGCCCACAGATAACCCCTTGTATAACGGTCAAATGATTTTTGAATAGTGCCAAGAACATTCAGTGGGGACAAGACAGCCTTTAAACATGTGGTTCCAGGAAAAGTGGATATCCAAATGCAAGTGAATAAATTTGGATTCTTACCTTACTCCACGTACAGAGCTAACTTAAACTTGATCAGACCTAAATATAAGAGCAAATGCTATAAAATTCTTAGAAGAAAACAGGAAAGCTTCATGATACTGGATTTGGTGTTGGTTTCTTAGATGTGACACAACAAAATGAAAAATAAATCAGACTACATAAAAATTAAACACTTCAAAGCACCAAAGGACACAAGCAACAGAATGAAAAGAGAATTGATAGAATAGGAAAAAATACTTGCAAATTATATATTTAATAAGGAGTTAACATGCAGAATATATAAAGAACTCCTACATTTCAGTTGCAAAAATAAACAGTATAACTTAAAATGGACAAAGTACTTGAATAGACAGTTCTCCAAAGAAGCACATGGAAGGGTGCTCAATGTCACTAATCATTAGGGAAAAGCAACTTAAACCTGCAATGAGATACTACCTCCCATTCATTAGCATGGCAACTGTCAAAGAAACAGGAAATATTGGTGAAGGTGGAGAGAAGTTGAACCCCTTGTGCTATTGGTGTGAATATAAAATGGTGTGGTCACTGTGGAAAAGCAGTATGGGGGTTCCTCAAAAATTTAAAAAGTAAAATTTGCATTTATTCTACTTCTGGGCATATGTCAAAAAAAATGAAAGCTGGACCTTAAACAGATATTTTCACATCCATCTTCATAGCACATTATGCACGGTAGTTAAAAGATAGAAACAACCTAAGTGTCCACCATGAAATGCGGTTCATACATACAATGGAGTATTATTCAACCATAGAAAGGTAGGATATCCTGACACACGGTATCATATGTTTGGACCCTGAACACAATATGCCAGTGAAATAAACTAGTTACAAAAGCTCAAACACAATATGATTTCACTCATACGAAGTACTGAGAATACTTAATGTAGATAAAAAGTGGAATGATGGTTGCCAGGGCCTAGGGAGTAGAAGAGGAGGAATT
Source organism: Arctocebus calabarensis (assembly GCA_963573935.1). Taxonomy (NCBI): domain Eukaryota; kingdom Metazoa; phylum Chordata; class Mammalia; order Primates; family Lorisidae; genus Arctocebus; species Arctocebus calabarensis. Next base: position 28,610 of record CAUYON010082333.1, read on the forward strand.
ATTGTTTAAAGGGTACAGACCTTCAGTTTTGTAAGATAAAAGTAGTTCTAGAAGTTGATGGAGGTGACAGTAGTGCAAAAATGTGAATGTATTTAAGATTAGTGACCTATACACTTAAAAATGGTTAAAATGGTAAATTTTATGTGTGTTTATTGCAATTAAAAAATACAAAAAGCAATTTGAATTAGTTTAATTGAAGCATAGGAAGAATAAAAATTCTGAGAAATGAAAACATGGTAGAAATAAAAGTTAAGAGTTAGTAGAAGTGAAGTACTTCCTATGTTTTAGGTCTTAATTCTGATTATTCTGAATACAGCTGTTATAATGAAGAGCAAAATTATTTTATTTTTTTATTTTATTTTTTTTGAGACAGAGCCTCAAGCTGTCACCTTGGGTAGAGCGCTGTGGCATCACAGCTCACAGCAACCTCCAATTCCTGGGCTCAAGCGAGTCTCTTGCTTCCATCTCCCAAGTAGCTGGGACTACAGGCATCGACCACAATGCCTGGCCATTGTTTGGTTGCAGCCGTCATTGATGTTTGGCGGGCTGGCCTGGATTCGAACCCGCCAGCTCAGGTGTATGTGGCTGGCGCCTTAGCCCGTTGAGCCACAGGCGCCGAGAGCTGAAGAACAAAATTATTTAAGTGTAAAACCTGCTGAACACAAAAGTAGAAATATCATTCAATTTATCATGACGACTAACCCAAAAGTATCAAAAACCAACTGACTTTTGTTTATAATTATTTCCACAATGCCCTTCTGGATTTCCAAGATGTTTTTCATTTCTATTTTATGAAGTGTAGCCAAAACTGGTCAGAATAGCTCATGGCTGGACACAATGGTACCTGTCTGTAGTCTAGCTGCTGGAGTGGCAGAGGAGGGAGGATTGCTTGAGCCTAGGCCACATAGTAAGACCCAGGCTTAAAAAACAGTTATGATGCATGAAAAGATCAATACAGTTATCTTAAAGATGATGGACTAAATTCATACAGAAGACAATTCACTTCAAAGAAAAATATCAGAGTAGTCCTAATGTGTAAGAAACTTAGCTTATACAATTTGAAATATTTTCATCAAACTGTTTAACATAGCCTTCACGGCATTTTCTTAGTTATTATATAAAGACATTTATATTCTACATTTAGTAAATTTCGCTTGTACCATTGTAAGATGCACTGTAGGTGTGGTCCCACCGATTGCCCTCCCTCCACCCATCCTTCCTCCTCCCCTCCCTCTCTCCTTTCCCCATATTCTTGGGCTATAATTGGGTTATAGCTTTCATATGAAAGCTATAAATTGGTTTCATAGTGGGGCTGAGTACATTGGATACTTTTTCTTCCATTTTTGAGACACTTTGCTAAGAAGAATATGTTCCAGCTTCATCCGTGTAAACACAAAAGAGGTAAAGTCTCCATCTTTCTTTAAGACTGCATAATATTCCATGGTGTACATGTACCACAATTTATTAATCCATTCATGGGTTGATGGGTACTTGGGCTTCTTCCATGACTTAGCAATTACGAATTGGGCTGCAATAAGCTATCTGGTACAAATATTTTTGTTATAATGTGATTTTTTTGTCTTTTGGATATATACCTAGTAGAGGAATTGTAGGATCGAATGGCAGGTCTATTTTTAGATCCCTAAGTGTTCTCCAAACATCTTTCCAAAAGGAACAAATTAGTTTGCATTCGCACCAGCAGTGTAGAAGTGTTCCCTTTTCTCCACATCCACACCAATATCTCAGGTTTTGGGATTTTGTGATGTGGGCTAATCCTACTGGAGTTAGATGATATCTCCAAGTAGTTTTGATTTGCATTTCTCTGATGATTAAGTATGGTGAGCATTTTTTCATGTGTCTATAGGCTGTCCACCTGTCTTCTTCAGAGAAGTTTCTCTTCAAGCCCCTTGACCACCCTGAGATGGGATCACTTGTTCTTTTCTTGCTAATAGGCTTGAGTTTTCTGTGGATTCTGGTTATTAAACCTTTGTCGGAGGCATAACCTGCAATTATCTTCTCACAGGGCTTCTCTGAGGGCTGTCTGCTTGCTTTCATTTTAATAGTTACAAAGGAAATTGTAAATGATGAAAAATAACATTTAGTATAGTCAGTAAACATCATAATTTTCTCAGGGTTTTAAAGCTAGTTTATTGTTTCTGAAAGGCAATTTTTGCTTCTTATAGGAAGGTAAAATCCTTTTTGAGCCATAAAACACTGCTATAGTTCCAATTAGAATCAGATGCTTTTCATTCCTCCAATTTCAAATAAGTTGTATATTGATAAAATTTATGGTAAAAGTTAAATGGCAGAGATAGCAGGTTGTTACCTATAGGAAATCCTATGGCGCCAATTGAGAGACTATTAGCAAAAAGTAAATAAGTTCAGCAAAGGTGCAGAACACAAAATGAGTTTGCAAAAATCAGTTGTAATTCTACTCGTAGTGAATAATCTCAAAATCAAATTGACAAAACAATTCCATTAGCACAGCATCAAAAGAATAAAATACTTAGAAATAATTTTTTTTTTTTTTTTTTTGAGACAGAGTCTCACTATGTCATCCTCAGTAGAATCAAACTCTTGGGCTTAAGCAATTTTGTTGCCTCAGCCTCCCAAGTATCTGGGACTACAGGCACCCACCAAAAAGTCCGGCTTTTTGTTGTTGTTGTTGTAGTTGTCATTGTTTTTTTAACAGGCCCAGGCCGGGTTCAAACCCGCTGCCTCGGTGTATATCGCCAGTTTAGCCAGAATCCTACCCACTGAGCTATGGGTGCCAAGCCACTTAGAAATAAATTTAACTAAAGAAGTGCAAAATTTATATTGTGAAAACTGCAATCCTTTGAAAAAAGAAATTAAGGAAAATCAGAAAGAAATGGAAAGCTCATATTTGCGAATTGAGAGACGATATTAAGATGGTACTACTTCCCAAGTTAGGCTAAAGATTCAACTTAGTGCTTACCAGAGTCTAGTTTTGTGAGAAATTAACAAGTTGATCCTAAAATTTATATGGATGTTAAAGGACACAGAATAACCAAAACAGTCTTGGAAAAAAACAAAAGGATACCTTAACATAACCACCTTTCAGAACTTTCTACAAAGCTATCTTATACTCAGAGATAGTATAGTACTTGCAAAAAGGAAGAAATGTCAATCAAATTGGAGTATAGAGTAGAGAATCTAGAAATAAATGCAGCAATATATGGCCAATTGATTTTTGAGAAAGGTGCCAAAATAATTCAACAAAGGAAAGAATAGAGTATTCAACAAATAGTACGGGAATAACTGGGCATCCATATGCAAAAGAATGAAGTTAGACCTCTACCTCATATTGTGTTAATATTCAAATATTAACTCAAAATGGATCAAAAACCTAAATGTAAGAGCTAAAACATCTTTGTGACCTTACATGTGGGAATGCACCTTTAGATATGACACCAAGCAGCGAAAGTAAAAGTGGATAAATAGATCTTCATGAAAATTAAAATGTTTGCTTCAAAGGTCACTGATGACAAATGGAAGATCACCGACAGAATGGGAAAAAACATTTACAAATCTTATACCCAGCAGAGCGCTTGTGTTAAAAGTGCACAAGGAACACTTATAACTTAACGTAAAAGACAACCCACTTTTAAAATGTCCTAAGAATCTGATGAGACATTTCTTCAAAGAGTATATACAGTGGCCAGTAAGCACGTGCATAGATGCTCTGTGTCATATGGCGTTAGTGAAATGCAAATCACAATGGCAGTAAGTCCTTTGCACCCACTGGGATGGCTGTAATGAAAAGTCAGGTAATAGCAACTATTGACAAAAATGTGGAGAAGTTGGTTTCACCTCCTGAGCTCAAGCAATTCTTCTGCCTTGGCCTCCCAGAGTGCTATGATTACAGGCATGACCCACAAGCCTGGCCTTAGATCTAGAGAAGTTGGAATGTGAAATGGTGCAACTGCTTTTGAAAACAGTCCAACATTTCCTCAAAAGGAAAACATTTTGATTATCCAGAAGCTTAGCTCAATTCTATTATTAGCATTTAATCTTGGATATTTAAATAAGTGTTTGTATATATCATTTTAATTAATACTATAGTAAGTATATTTGCCATATAAAATGATAATATAATAAATAATATAAAATAATTTTTCCAAGTAATAGTTGCTGGCCTAGATGTCAGCAGTTCAAAGATGAATTAAATGGAAATATATATTTGCTTAATATTTCTGCAAAGTAATTGGATAACGTCGATCAGAGACCTTTAAAAACATTTATATTCTTTGGTCTACTTTGAGACCTTGAGAACTATATATTCTAAAGAAGTTATGAAAAATTACTAAATATAAATATAATTTTTTTGTAGGGGGAGATGAATTAAAGGCAGTTGGCCTTGGGGATGCACATGTAAACAGACTGTATTTGTGGTGGTAAACAGGAAGGCAGAGTTGGTAGTAATTAAAATACAGTAATAAATGCCATAATAGAGGTGCCTTCTCCCCGTTCAAACCATGAGAGAGAAGAACTGACTCAGCTGCCTGGGGGAAAGGAGAGAGCTGGGGGGAGGTGAAAGAAGTTCCTCTTGGAAGAGATGACTAATGAGTGATGGCGAAGAGCATGTTTTTTACTATATACAAGCCAGGACTTGCCCCAAATCCTTGAATAAATCGATGAAGAAAAACACTGGAATGTGGTAGCTTGGGAGAGAGGAGTTTTTTGAAGACGTCTTCTGTGTATGACGTTAGGTTCTTACCTTTCTAATAATACCACTTGTTTCCTTCGTTTTACTATTTCTCATTCTCCATGGACAAGAGATTTCTCTGTCTCTTTCTAGCTGCTCTACTGCTTTTGGTAGTTATTCTTGCCTATTTAGAGGTATTTTGATGAAGCAGCTGAATGGAGTTTTCAAGTTTGTATTAAAATTCCAAAGAATGACTTCTAGCAATGATTGTTACGGTTTTCTCCAAGTACATACTAATTTTTGAGAGCAATATAAGATTTGAGATAGGTAAGATTAGGTGTCTAGAAGAGTCTGTGCTTTCATTTTGTTTTCTTAATAATGTGCGTTCAGGTTGATGCAAAATTGTCTTATTTTTAGATGCCTGTAGTGGGGGGAGGGAAATGTTTTGCAGTATTCATATCATTGAAATTACCACCTTATATTTTTCTACTCAAAGAAAGAATATGGTGATGAATATAAGAATAAAAAATAATAATTACATATGGATGTATAATAAGAAATAATTATATGTATCATCGAAAGTTTGCTTTTTCTGCTATAACCCATTCATTCCCCTTTATTCTACTGCCCTATATTTTGTTCTAGGTTTCTTGACTAAGAAAACATTCCACCACAGTTTCTTTTGATATTTAAAGAATACTTTGAAAATTTGATTTTAAGTAAAGCTGTTTTGAGTATATTTGTGTACCATTTTATTTATATGTGTGTGTGTGTGTGTGTGTATATATATATATATAATTTGTGCACAAAGCAACTGTTTTTTTATGTTCCTAAATATAAAGAATCTTGGCTGGGCGCAGCGGCCCCTGCCTATCATCACAACACTTTGGGAAGCCAAGGCAAAGAGAATCATTGAGGCCAACACCTAGACTAGGCAACATGGACAGACCCTGTCTCTATAAAAAGTAAAAAATTAGCCAAGAGTGGTGGCACACACCCGAGGTCTCTGCTACTTGGAAGATTAAGGCAGGAGGATTGCTTCAGTCTAGGAGTTTGAAACTAGCCTGGGCAACATAGCAAGACCTCGTTTCATAAAAATGTAAAAATTAGCTGGCTGTGGTGGTGTGTGCCTGTAATCCCAGTGCTTTGGGAGGCCAAGGCAGAAGGGTCACTTGAGGCCAGGAGTTCAAGGCTAGCGTGGGCAACATAGAGAGACCCCTATCACTTATAAAAACAAAAACAAAAAACCAGCTGGGCATGGGAATGCATGCCTGTAGTCCTAGCTGCTCAGGAGGCTGAGGTGAGAAGATTGCTTGAGTCCAAGAATTTGAGGCTTCAGTGAGCTATGATTGTGCCACTGCAATCTAGACTGGGCAACAGAGACCCTGTATTCATTAAAAAAAAACAAAAAACAATCCTCCCCAACTTAATTGTATCCTCAATAGGAATCTGTATTTGCATTTTACATTATGATCTCTGTTCCTTTTATCCCATTTATAGAGTAGAAAGTAACATTAAATCATACAAGTTACTGGATTTTTTATGAGGATATGATAAGAATCATGGCCGTTCTTTTAAAGAATTAATTTTCAAACACCCTTCCTAGAAGAAATAGAATATATATCTATCCTTTTGCCTTTATTGTCAGTTTTTAAAGTAAGTTTTTATTCTTGAACATGAAAAAGACATCAGCAAACAAGATCAGTTAACTATTGCATCTGTACTTACTGTAGGCTTTTTGTTAAGAAATTATGACTTAAAAAGCAGATAAAAAAGAACTTTTTATAATAGTATTTTTAAAATAATTTTATTGAATCATAATTATGTGCATAGGTGCAATCATAGGGCACGATTCATATACATTCAGAAATATTTTGATCGAACTGTTACAGATAGCCTTCATGGCATTTTCTTCATCACTATATAAAGACATTGATACTCTACCTTTAATAAGTTTCACCAGTACCCTGCTAAGATGCACCGTAGGTGTGTTCCCACTAATTGCCCTCCCTCTACCCATCCTCCCTATAATAGTATTTTTAAAAGAATACTATAATACCATTAGGAG
>CAUYON010082335.1:0-16588 GCA_963573935.1 Arctocebus calabarensis
CCCTTTGGCCCTGTAGCTGTTGGTTGCTTTTTTTTTTTGCACCCCACGCCAACATACCCAGGCAAATCAATTTACAAAATTAAAAAAAAAAAAAAAAAAAAAAAAAAAAAAAAAGATTTGATTTCTTTATTAATTTTAAAGCTTAGCTTAGCTGGAAATAGAATTCTGGGCTGGAAGTTGTTCTGTTTAAGTATGTTAAAAATAGATGACCATTGTCTTCAGGCTTGAAAAATTTTATTAGAGAAGTCCTCAGTAACCCTGATAGATTTGCTTGTGTAGGTCAGTTGGTACTTACTCCTGGCAGCTTGCAAGATCTTTTCTTTTGTCTTGACTTTAGATAAATTCATCACAATGTTCCTTGGAGCTCTATTTGAGTTGAGGCAACCAGGGTACCGATATCCCTCTGAAAGGAGTATGTAAGAATTTTTGGTGATATTTGGGAAATTTTCTTTTGTAATATTTTTTACAATGGCTTCCATTCTTCTGGGGCATTCTTCCCCTTCTGGGATACCTATATCTCATATGTTTTAACGCTTCATTGTGTCCCATAATTATCTCAGTGAATGTTCTGCTTTCACTTTCTTCTTTTCTGCCTCTTTAAGTACCTGAGTTATCTCAAGAGCTTTATACTCTACTTCTGAGATTCTTTCTTCTGCATGGTCTAATCTGTTGTTGATACTTTCTATTGCATCCCTAAGTTCCCTAATTGACTGCTTCAGGTCCTTCAGCTCTGCTATATCCTTTCTATATTCTTTGTATTGTTCTTCTCTTATTTGACTCTATTTTTGAATTTCCTTTTGGTTATTGAGCACTTTCTCAGCCATTTCCTTCATTGTTTTCCAATTTCTCAGCAATTTCCTTCATTGCTTTCTTCATCTGTAGTTTAAATTCCCCTTCTGTCATTTCTAACATTTCTTTATAGGAGGAATCCTCCACTTTATCTACCTCATGATCCCTAGAAGGAGTTACTCTGGAGTGGTATTTCATGTTGCAAGGATTTTTATGCTGATTCTACTTCATGAGCGCTTTCTTGTATCTGTTTCTTTACCTAATTTTCCTCTCACTTCTTTAAGTTATTGTGCCACTGGCCTAAAGTTTTAATGAGTCCTTTTGGTATGGGACCAGAAGGATGAGAATATTGAAGAGCAAGAAGGGAAAAAAAGATTTTAAAAATGAAGAAAGAGAAAGAAGAGGGGGTGAGTAAAAGGAAATAGTGATAAAAAGAAGAAAGGCACAATAAAGAAAAAGAAAAAGAAAAGAAAAAGAAATAGGAGTAATATGGGTGTATAGTAGGGTACTATGACCCAACCTTAAGGACCCTCAACCTCTGGGGGTGCTAGGTTGGGTGATTCCCTTGAGGTCAACAGCTCTTTGCCAGTCAGGTCAGACACAGTACCCCTCCTCCCACAGATAGAGAGGAAAGACAAAAAATACTATAAATTAAACCAAAACAAACAAGCAAAAACCCTATGGGATAAAATTGAGGAAAAAAAATAATAGGGGCAGAAACACTGGCAAAAATGAAATTCTAATTGTTAAAGAAGGCAAAAATGGAAGATTGTATTTAAACCAGAATAGTGGGAAAAAAGAGAAAAAAAAAAAGAAAAAACAGGAAGAATGTCAAGGAAAAATATTGAAATTAAGAAAACAAAACAGACAAACAAACAAAAAAAAACCTTCCAAACTCAAAAACCAAACTATATATATATATCTTGCAAAATATTGTCTAGGCAACAGGTGATCTTCTGAGGTATAAGATGTTAATCACAATGTTGATACAGCTGTATGAGATGAAGACTGGAGGCCTCTGCTGATCTCTCAGACCCCAAAGGCTTGGGAGTCCAAATGTCTCCTCAGCCCACTCAAAAGACACTCCAAACTGAACCTTGGCCAAGAAGAAGCTTTCCAAGGAAAGCACTTATCATTGGGATCGCTCTTGGCATGGCTGCCTGCTTATCCAGTGTGCCAAATCCAGTCTCCCTCTATGCTGCTGAGGGCCAAGGATGTTAATCTGCCAAACACTTGGATCTCCGTACTTCCTCATCATCTCAGTCACCTTTGGGCAGCTCAGTCACTAGATTACTGGCCCAAGGTCTCCCAGCCAATCCCCACACTGCAACACACAGGGGCATCTTCCCCACAGTAGCTGTGCAGGTAGCTCACAGATGAATGGTATTAGCTCCTTTCCAGCTCAGCAGCTCTGTCTGGGGCCCCACACAAAGCCCAAAGTCATCTGCACACTGGTCCAGGATCTGGCCCAAGGCAATTCAATCGAGTGCCCAAGTCCAAAACAACCAAAGCAGCCCACAGGTAAGGCTTTTCCTGTTTGCAGTCTCGTTATTGCTACGGTTACAGCTGCAGGCAACCTCCAACTGAACAAATACACCTACCACTTGCCAGTTTTCCACCACTTCTGTCCTCCTTGTCTCTCACTGACTTCCTGTGCCACCAAAGGGAAGCCTCTGATCAAAACCCACCAGCCAGAGATGTCTGGAGTCATCTCTTCCCACTCTCACTGAGTCTGTCTGCACAGGACCTGTTGCTTGGCTGCCATCTTAGGTGAGAGGCTCTGTCTCCTCCTTTGATAAAGCATAGCCTTCAGTATTCTTTAGGACTTCAGTAATTCAGATAAGATATTATTGAAATAACACCTATCCAGTAATGGCGTGGCCACCAATGAACTGATAAAACTTTGGTTTTGAACGTCTAGACTAATGAACTCCCTTTTAGCCTTCCCTCACCCAATGCACTGATGGCTTGTCATTCCAGATTGATTATAATCTCCAAAGTAAACCCAATGTATTTAGAAATATTTTTTTCTTCTTTCTTTTAGGGTTGGCAACAGCAAGCAATGAAATAAATCAGGTTTGAGAATTATGTCTAACAAAGGGCTTGATGTAATTGCTGTCACAGAAAGCGATTGACAGACACTATGCCAGTTATCTACTAGCTTTTTAGAGAACAGTACTGCTAAAAAAAGGAGGAGCTTGAGACACTGCCACACCACTGAAACTGTGTCCAGATGCCCAAACGAGTGAGCTGTGAAATTGGCACACTCGCACAGAGAGGGTGCTCTTCAGCATTCGGCAAGGTAAGTCATAGGGATGTAGAACAAGGAATGGTCTCCCAGGGAGTGAAGCTAGGCAACAGAGAGAATGGGAAGACAGTTCCACTCAGGGAGAAGAGTTAGGGCCTCCATGAGAACATCCCCTCTTCCAGGCCAGGGCTCCTCCTAGGGGCCGTCTGGCCAGGGACCTTTTCCCTCTGCCCACCTTCCATTTCTCCTGTTCTAATGGGATTTTCTGTGGTTACTCCCCTTGCTACTTCACATCATGTACCCTTTGTGGTGGTGTAGGAGTGGTGACAGAGACAGGTGAAAATGAGGCAAGGTGGCTTTCTCTTCCTGTCTACTCCTGAGCTGGGAAGCACGTGTCCTTACAAGGGTCCCCTAGTATAGACCCTTGTTATAGCTGTTCCCTGTTGCAGAAATATTATCATAATTTTGGTGAAGATACTAAAGGGAGATGACTTCTCCCAAGGTTCAGAGGATAGAGAAACAAACCAGTGAGCCTGGAAACATGGGTTTTGTAGCCCTGTCCCTGAATAGATTCACTGTGGAATTTCTTCACTTGACCAAGTGACTCAACACCTCTTTAATTTCCTCATCTGTGATCCTGAGAGAGAAGTTAAGTTACAGAGAGATTTGGGGTGGTGGATAATCAACATTTACCACAGTACTTGGAATCTAGGACTCACACAGTAGTCCCTGATTGGTATGAACTGCTTCTCTAGACAAGGCTCATAGAAAACATCCACTTGCTTCACAACAAACTTGCTCCAAACAACTTTATTCTTTTCTTCATCCTTCTCTTGCCCATTTTCTAAGCCATCCCTAAGATCTTTCAAATTTCTCAATACAATCTCCTCAGTTCTTTCAGTTCTGCGGAATTATGCTGTCTTTTTAAAATAAATATCTCAGATCCTTAATTACCTGATATCTTAGAAAGCCAAGTAATTTTATTAAAGGAATGATAATATGTATGTATTTAATTTTTACAGATATAAAATTTGATAAATTTAATAAAATTACAGATATATATTATATATATATATATAGCCTCCCAGATACTTCAATGCTCTCCAACAAATATTTGTGTCTTTGGTCTGAGGAAAGTTTGCCTCGGTGGTATTTTAATGTATATGTCTGTTTATATGGCTAGGATTTTCCTGTACAAATAATAACACTGATTACTTTTAATATCTTGTTTATATATAAGAAAAAAAACCTTTTCCTGTGGAAGGGTGTTTTACACTCTATCTTACTCTGTTTGGGCTGCTGTACCAGAATACCTGAAAATGGACATTCTATAAAGGACAGACATTTGTTTTATTCTCGGCTCTGGAGGCTGGGAAGTCCCAGATCACCAAGCTGGCACTGGGTCAGAGCCTTCTTGCTGTGTCCTCACGCGGCAGAAGGCAGAGGGCAAAATGCGGATGGGCTAAGACCATTGATCTATCCGTATGGTTCATCTCCCAACATTGTTGCCTTAGGAAGTACATGGCCAACAGGTGGATTTTGAGTGTCCTATTCAAGCCACAGCACATACAGCGAGACCATCTGCTGAACTGAGTCCATGTGATACTAGTTCAAACTTAGTTTGTGAGTTTTAATTGGCACCTAGGAAAGGACATTCAGACTTAATCAGTGTGACATGTGTGTAGAATTCCAGAGTGCACACATTCAGAATAATTAACAGATAAATTGCTTATTTCAATCAAAATATAAAATATTTTGAATATTTATGATGTCAATACCTTTTGTCAGAGCCTCATATAGAAAGCTTTGACCTTTAAATTAAATAATTGAACTCAACCATTTTTCTGTGACCATGTGTACCGATACATGTGTTAATTACCATGTGATTAACTGCAGGTTATATGGAGAGGATGCCAAAACAATGTATGTATATTTTAATATAGGACAAAAATTGTATTAACATTGTAATACTCAAAATGTAAAAATAACATTTGTTATCTATATCTTACAGCTCTCATAATTGCAGAAGTCAAATGTGACTTGATTATTACAATTTTTATATAGTCTTTTTCCTTCCTTAAAATGTGTTCATGTTGTTTTGCTGCATTTTGTGTAGTCTAACTATTACGTGGGCAACCAGTCAAGGCTTAGCAGAGGGAAATATGGCTGTAGGAAGCTACAAGCCCTTCTGTGACTAAGCTTTTATATTAAATGATGCACTTCAGATTTTCTAGAAGAAAAAATCCCTCTTTGGCAGATTTTAATATGTCAAAATTTAGTTTTGAATCTATACACTTTTTGTTTGTTGATGTTTTTCAAAATAGAAAACTTAAACACTTTTTAGGGATCCTTTGGGGAGTCTCAAATACAATTATGCAAAACAAGATTTTGATTTCTTCAACCACTATGCTTTGGAAGAACAATTGGTGCTTATGTGTAAAATCATAGTAGTAGTGAGGTTTTTCACATCCTTATTCACAACCTGAAGAATATCTGTCACTGATGTTTCTAACTATGAACATAGTCACTATGTCCTTATACAAAATATTTCAAAGGACACTTAAAATCTTTACTTCCTTGACTCTAAGTCTGTGGTACAAGTTGTAGCTACTTGTGCCTGGCAGAGGTGTCAGGACTGCAGGGCGGCCCTTCTCCTCCCTCAGAGTGCTGGACTAGGCCGGGCATGGGGTAGAGGCAGGCACACGGGCCAACATCGGGGCCCTACCAGCTGCTCAGAGGAAGCCCTTGGACAAGTCTCAGGATTTCTCCAGCACTCAATTTCTCCACCGCTTAAAGTGGAGCAGGGAAGAGGGGAAATCTATGTGGTCCTAAGATCTTTCACACCTATGACAGTAAAAAATGGGAGGAGAGACTCAAAATTGCTGAAATCATCAAATTGGAATTTGGATGCTGAAAATACAACTCTGGTTATTTTTGAAGACATGGAATCTGTTGCTCCACATCTTCCGTCATGTACAGAAAAGCAAACGCAATAGAAGCTCTGTAAGGTGACCCCCAAGGCCTGTCACAAGTGGTCAACAGGCTTGGTGGTCAGTCTAAGGAACCGGGCCTGCTGTACTTTTGACATGTACACGGGGCACACATATGGTCTAAGAAAGTCAGCTCCACTAAGGAGATGGTCAGTGTAGGGAGGTGGTTAGCTATGGAGGTTCTGCTACCATCATAATATATTTTAACATCACAGCATGGCTTTGAATAAAAAACAAGCTCAAAATTTCATGTCCTCCTTGCCACTTTCCTATCTTCCTTTACATCCCAAACTGGATCTAGTTTGTAAATTTTTAGACACAATTCTTACATCTACACCAAACAAATAGACAGGACTGTAGTGTAAACCTAATGCTTTTCCAATAGCGCCTGTGCATAATAAATGTGCAATCAATCAATAAGTAATAAACAATCTCACCTCTACTCAATCCTGGTCTGTCCTGACATAAGCCCTTGCTCCCACTCTGACCACTTTGTCGCAGTCCCTTGGGTGGTCAGCTTACTGAAGTTCTACCACACAGCAGGTGAAATCAGTGACACGTGAGGGAAAGAACCCAATTGTACAGCTAGTGGTAGAGCCTTCCCTGGAGCACACCATAAGGGGAGCGATGGGTGAGGGGCGCCATGAAGTCCTGCGAACTCTGTCCTCCACAATAGTCTTCTGTCTTGACTTCTTTGATAGTCTCCTAGGTCTGGTTACTTGCCTCTAATTCCTCGTGGTTCTCCTAAATTAAAATACCAGAATCCCACATGTCTTCCCTACCTCTGTGCCTTTCACAGATGCCCTCTTCTATGTTCAAGGCTTCACCAACATCTCCTGTCTCAAAGGAAATCAACCCTTCTGCCTCCTGCCCTAATATCTCTCCAGTGAAATTTCAACATTTCCAGCTGCCTATGGGACAAGCTTTCCCCACCATACTCACTCTGCCTTGCGAGTCTCTGTAAGCAAACATCCCACCCGGCCTCAATTAAAACCTCAACCCCACCACTACTTTCAGCTTGTTTACTTCAGGATCTCACGGATCAACAGTTGCTTCCCTCAAGTCACTGCACCAAGAATCTCAATGTTTTGAGAGTCTCTCCTTCCATTTCTAATCAGCTCTAAATTCTATTCTTGCAAATTCTTAAATGACACTCATTTACTTTCTACTTTAAGATTGCACTGCAGATCCCTATTTTAGCTGGTCTTCTGATTGGTCTCCTGCCCTCTGCCACTTCCTGTCCTGATCAATGCTATGTTCTATGTTCAGTAGAGTTGGCAAGCATTTCTCTTTTGCCCCCAAATCTTTGATTTATCAGGTGCTCCCCGATAATGTGCCAGGTCTTGGCAGTAATATTCCACACTTGCACAGCCCAGAGCTGACACATGTTTTCATATCTTTCTCCAATCATTATTGGTCTCAGGATTTCATTTATAATATCAAAAAATATTGAGGACATCAAAAAGCTCTTATTCATACGTGTTATATCTACAGATAGTCAGAAGTTAAAACTAAAGATAATTAAATTCTTTATTTGTGAATTCATGTCAATGTCAAAATAACATCTTCTATATATATGAATATAGCATATTTGGGGGGAAAAACCTTATATTTTCCAAACAAAAAACAAGTGAGGAGAATGACATTATTATTAATCTTGGCATAGTTCTTTCTCATCAGCTCTTTCACATCTGCTTTATAGCTGACAACTGGGTTATCATATGTGCTTGTAGATTTGATCCATTGTCACACATTAAATTGGTTGAAATATATCCAGATAATATAGCTTTTCAAAATTAAGAACTTGGAAAAGGGAGGAATTTTTTAAATAGGCTTTCAGGTGATAGTGAATATTCTACTTGAATATGAACCAAAATTTAACAAGTGATAATTTCGTATAGGTTACTTGCAATGTGAAATCTAAAACTATATCAATTAAGTTTTTATACAAATGTTACCATTACACTATCTCAATCTATTTTTCCATTTGAATGGATCATTTATCTTTTCTCACCTTGGTCATTTATAACATTGTGTATGGTTCATTAGAAAAATTTTTTGAGTTATGCGAATGTTCTCAGTGTTAACATATTTCATTACATAACGTCTAGAAACCACCTTCATTAGTATCACTATTGGGATTATTGAAAAAAAGTTTTGAAGTATTGGGACACTGTTAGAGTCATGGCAAAAAAAAAAAAATCCAAAATACTAAATTTTGCTGGATGGATTGACTTTTCTCCCAGGCCATCAATCCACATTGCCACGTGTTTTCCCTGTAGTGCCAGGATTCTTCAACTTGTTGCTGAGAGAATTTCTGCCGCACGTCTCAGCCTGAATGACCACAGCTGTCTACAAGCTCTTCTAAGTGAATGCGGCATCCCAAGAAAAGCATCTTGCACAGTCTGCAGCTCAGGCCACCACAGAAGCTCTTTTCCTCTCAATGACTCTTGTACTTGAGCTCAGCACAGGAGTGCATTGCTTCCCTGTGTCTCACAGGAGTAAATGCAACTGATGATGTTTAATACTTTTTCAAAGATATTCTCAAGAGAATCTAAGCTTTCCCCTCCAAATGTGATGTGCTAAAGAGCACAGTGGTTCCGTACACGAGCTGGTTCCCCTGCCTGACCTGGTTAGGTGCCAACAGTTTGACCCCCATCGCTTTCGTACCAACAGTAAAAAACAAAAAACAAACAACAAAGTCTTTTAAAAAGACAAATAATGTCTTAGTGTTACTATGAAAATAGTTTGATGTCAAGGTCTCCTTAAAAGAATCTTAGGGGCCGAGAGAGGTCCATCAACCATGCTTGAAGACTCGGCTCCTTTAGTGCCTTTCAAGTCATTTAAATTATTGTCACCCACAGCCGTATGAAGGCCCCAGTTTTATGACATTTAAAAATTTCTGTGATTTCCTGTAAATTTAATTATCATTTCTATAAATTTCCCTCTTCATGTGCAATGGGAATGGGAGACATGGTGATGTGCCTGCCCGCCTCTGAGCTCCCCTCCCCACCCTCGCTCCTGGGACCCTGTCGGGGTCTCAGAGTTCCCGGTGGCAAGTCCCAGAGCTCCTGCAGGCACTTCTACCTTTGATTTCCTGTCCCTTCCCATGGCTCATGACCGCCGTCTGTGTGCTCAAGCTTTTCTTCACCATTGGACACTCCGCAGCTCTCAGAGACCAAATGTTCCCCACTCCCGCTTTGATTTTAGCTGTAATCTATAACTGCCTTCTTCATCTGCCTTTCTACAATAAAGTTTCCCCCAAGGGTAAGGGCCATATCACATTCAATTTGCTTCCCAGAAAATACAAAGAGATGATAAATATTTGCTGAACGTAATTGAAAATTTTCCCTTGGAAAAATTCATTTTCCCTGGGGTCTTCAATTTTTTTTTCTGTTCCTGGAACTTCCGATGTGAGAAATGTGTATCCATCTCTCAGTCTCCTTCCTGCATTTATGTCTTAGAAAGGATTCTTGTGATAAGACAATTGTGATTATTAAAAAAAAATTCAAACCAGGACCATTCTGGCTTTAAAAGTTATACTCGGATGAACTTAGAGAAATGCTTCAACCACCTAATTACAGCCTGACACTCACTGTGTGGATCTAAATGCTGGTGATCATGTGGGTGTCCCCAGGGTGACTTCAGCAAAGCTGGGGCTGCTGCTTCCTGAATGGTTTGTGAGTATTTCCCCGTATTTTCTTCAAGCCATGTGTGGTCTCTTTCACTCTCAGAGTCTTTCCCCTTTACACGCACTAGTGGCCACCTCATCCATGGGACTGGATGTCTGGGACACACAAGTTACCCCCAACAGTTAGTGTCAGCCACTGAGCCATCATCTTCAGAAGGGCCATGCACTTGCAACGCAGAAGCAAGAGTCAGCAAATCCCAGGCCACATTGATGAATGTGCTTCATCCTAGGGGTTCAGAAACTGCACATTCATGTCAGAAACAGGCTTTGCCCTGAATATTGCAGAGTAATATTTCCGTCTTGGAGAGTCAGTCGGTGACAAGGCAGAGAGCGCTCCGGTTCAGGGGCCTGAGACTCGGGAAGTGCAGAAAGTGAGAGGATGTCACGTCTCCCTGTTGGTAACTCTCCTGATAAAACAATGGAAGGAAGACGGAGTCGAGAGTAAAGACACCACCTTGCACCAAGTGGTGACCTTCACACCATTTTCCTTCTTTTTCTCCAAATAAGCTATAAAATTGGAAACTTGGTGCCAAAATATGAAACAGACATTTGGCATCACTAATGCACAAATAATGAGCTTAGCACAGACTCTGAAGTGACTGATATTTCTGTAAATTCTTTTTTTTTTTTTATAATTTTATTGAATCATAATTCTGTACACTGGTGCAACCATAGGGCATGATTCATATACATTCAGAAATGTTTTGATCGTACTGTTACAGATAGCCTTCATGGCATTTTTTTGATCACTATATAAAGACATTGATACTCTACATTTAATCTTAAACGCCATGTGAACAACTTACTGTGCACGTGGACAAAAGATATGGAAAGACTCTGGGCTGACTAACTTTAATGCATAGGAATTAATCCTTTAGCATGTAGAGTCCTGAAAAGGCCTTTAAATGTGTTATCTGAGGTCTCACCCCATCTCTGTGACGCAGATACTCCTTTCTTTTTAAGTTGGTCATAACTATCTTGATAAAGACCCCATCCTGTGCCCAGCAGGGACATACTCGGTTATTATTCTGGAGTTAGACAATCATGGTCTGTGTGGTGGCCCCAGGAAGTTATTAGAGACAGACATGCCTTCAATTTCCTGCTGACATCATTCGCTTCTATCTTTAAGGCATAGAGATGGCTACTGTAGGTCAAGCCATTGACCTTAGTTTAGGCAGGAAAAGGGGGCGAGACAGGAAGCAGAAGCACATTCGCTTCCTGAGTGAGTCAGCCCTCTTCAGAGTGGGACTCACACTAAGGACTCCTGCTTACTCACAGCTGAGCACATGTGTCTATAACAACCCAAGAAAGAAGCGTTTGGCTGTGTGTTGTGACATCCTAAATAAAAGCAGGAGTCTATTCCCGAGAAGCACGGCAACTTGCAATCTTTTTGCAGATGGTTACCCTGGGACAGAACTGACCCTGAAGGGAAAATCTTCCTTTATTATCCACAGTATTACATCTGAACTTCCAGGATAATAAATTATTTATTTGGATAATACATATCATTTATTAGGATAATATATATCATTTGTCATAAATTATGTGTACTGCTTTAAACTGCTGTCCATGAAATACTTTTATTTGGAAACTTACCTTCTAGAACAGCTTTAAGATTATATGTGCTGTTTGTTTAGTCCTTGTCTGCTGTCACGGACTCTCGGGGCTTCAGCTGTTTCCTCTCTACAGGAACAATTCTTTAGTTTTGCTCTAGTTCTTCAATTTTTCAAATGACTTACCAGTCACTTTGCACTCTCAAAACAAGACCCAGATGCGCCATCCAGCTCATTCTCCTTCTAGTGATTTCTTCTGTTGCAATAGCACTGACATTCTCCAGGGTTTTAGAGTGACACCCCACTTCAGTGGTACCCCTGAGATCTCAGTGGAAGCAAACAAAACTTCCCTGAAAAGAAAAGCTTCACATTAGGGATTCTGGTTTTTCACAAATAAAAAAACTGAATATGACCGACCACAATCAAAGATTGGCAAACATACACCAGCATCGTCACCACGTGGAGTCAGTTAGAAAAGCAACCTTATGCCCTTGTGCTGGAATTCTATGGCAAATATGACTTAGTATGGTGCATATCAAACGCATACTTTTTAAAATGATAAACTGAGAAATAATAAATTATCAAAAAAGATACAATAAAAGATTTATATATATATAAAATCTGTTAAATAAAATATTGATATACATAGCTATGTATATTTAACTTGTGTTCTTATTATTTATATATAACCGTATATAGTTGATTATGAAAATTTTGAGATACACAAACATGTGGAAATATAAAATCTGAACAGATGGAAACAAATGAAGCCCTCCCAGCAGCACCCAGAAGCTGAGTGAGCTGAAACCTGCAACGTGAATCAGAAAGGATGACGTCCAGGGTGTTTCCTGGAGGTGAAATGCTGACTGTACACAGTCTGTCTCAAAACTTTCATAACAACTCACATACACAAAGATGGTACCAAAAAAGTATACAGATTTTAAAAAAGGAAAAAATGTATTAAAATTGTATTACTCAACATATACCAACAGAAGAAGATGAATACAAGCCACATTTGAGCACCACTTCTAACTGCAGAAATCAAATGTGACTTGAGCAGTACAATTCTAATACAGTTTTTCTGTTCTTAAAATGTGTCTATATTTTGCCACCCTCTGTAAGGACATATATGTTCACATGTGCATATAGATGAGACATAATAACTCAATTAATTGTAAACAGCCTATTAAGGTTGAAAAGCAGATTAATGGAGAGATCCATGAAAATTGCCAGAATACAGCCCAGGGCCACAATTCAGACAATATGAAGAATTAAAAGGTAAGGAAGATGGTGTGAGAAGTTCTACTACATGTGTAACAGCATCTCAGAAGGGGAGGCTATAAGGAATAGCAAAAGAAAATATTTTAACTGACAAAAACAGATTTTTCTTTTAGTAAAATCTAAAGAAATGCATGACCCACAGTTAGATCCAAACCTATAGGAAACACAGCATGTCATGTACCAACCACAATAAATTAAAAACAAACTATCTTCATACCGATTGTAGTAAAACCAAAGAGATCCAAAGTCACAGAGAAGTTTTAAGTAAATACAGACTCTTTCAGAGTAAAAAGTGCATCTGTATTACCCTCCTCCATTTTATAATGGAAGCTAGGAGAAAATAGACTCCGTGTCTCCAAAATGGTGAGACAAAATAAATTGTCAATTATCAGTTATGCATGCAGAAAGTGATTTTATAGATGAAAGTGAAGATACTGTGTTGTAAATAAATTGAAAGAATTTACTACTCGCACACATATGCTCTGATAATAGCATCTGTGCAGAGATTCAGGGGGTACAAAGAAATGTCAGTATAGTAGGTTTTAAAGCTTTTTCATTATTTAGGATACAGTATAAGATACTAACTTTAGACTTGTTCAACCATCTATGTTAAAATTGAAAAAGTAACAAAAATATATACATATATATTTCACCTCTTATCAAGGAAAGGAAAACTAGTACAATCAACTAATTTTTTAAACTCCATTGAGTAAAAAAAGGGGAGGTGATTAAAAGATGCATCAAAAAATGAAGAGAAAATCAATGACTTAGCTGGCAAAGTTAGATGATAAAAACAAACAAATCTGTAAGAATTGGAAGTGAAGACAAATGTCATTATTTATGGGTAGTAACATTATTTAAGTTTGGCCAAAATGGAATAACAAGGACCAGCTATACCTGCACACACCTTGAACAACTAAAACAAATTTGGCAAAACACAGGGAAGGGTTTCTCAGGATACTAAACACCAGACCTCGAAGGGATGTGATTCCTGAAAACGAGAAACGTGCCTGGTAAGCACCACGATTCCACTTCTCCTTGTCTGGAAAATTTCTGCAGCTGTGGCAGAGGTGATCCCAGGTGAGGCTGAGGAGACAGGGCTTGACCACCGCTGGGGGAGCTCACAGGGCAGCGTGCCATCCAGCGGGCTGCACAGACAGGGCTCCGCAGAGCTGCTGAGTCTCCTGTCAGCGCTCAGCAGAGTGCTAGTCAGCACTCTGGTCAGCACCTCGTGGTCAGCACGAGGCCCCAAAGAATCAAACTCATTCCACCTAAGTTTGTCACATCTGAAACAAAGCTAAGAATGAATGTGGAAATGCAAAAGTATTCAGCGCACACATACACCTGATAGGGCATCAACAAGAACTCAGTAGGGAAAGAGAGGAGCTGGAAAATGAACACTTAAAGAGGATAAAACCCAATTAATACCTGCTGACCACCCAACAACAGATACGAATATGATCAAACTGGAAGATGTGAACGCTAAAGGGCTTGTTGTAATTCTTCCCCACAAATTTAAGAGGCTGATTTGAACATATATAGGCATATACATGTTCAAATCTACAAAAATTAAATTCTAGAATTAAAAAGTCCAATTTCTAAGATGAAAAATATATTTGTTGTGAATAATAACTGATTTATCACTTAGAAAACACATTTTTCAATTCAGAACATAGGAATAGAGACTACACAAAAATGAAACACAGGGAGAGGGCTGAGGGCATGAACCCAGGGTCACTGAGCTGTGTCCAATCCCAAGAGCCCAGTGGACATGGACTTGAAGTCTTGAAAGAGAAGAGAGAGAGGATGTAAGAAGCAATAATGAAAAATCAATCTATGAAAAGTTTAAATTCATATATTCAATAAGTTCCAGGAGGTTCAAACATAAGAAATAGAAGACAAATGCATGTACATATATGATAGAATTTTTTAAACTAGTGACAAAAGAAAAGATCTTAAAAGTAGCCGGAGAAAAAGGCAACTGATATACAAAAATCAAGTTAAGGATGATAAAAAATATTTAGTTAAAATTATACAAACTAGAATACAGTGGAAAAATATTGTTAAGGTACCAAAAAAATCAAGCTAATTGTCATCTGAAATTCTTTACTCACCAAAGGCAACTTTCCAAAGTGAAAGCTGAACAAAGATTTTTTTATACATGCAAACAAAAACCTATACTGTGTTAAAATGATAAAAGAAGCAAAAGAAAATGTTACTATATGGAAATCTAATTCTCCACAAAAGAAAGAACTTCAGTAGCAGTAAATGATAACCATGTATACACACACACAGACATAGAAAAAGGAGGTTTCTTTATTTTTTTAAATTGGTTCAATATATTTGAACCTAAATATAGGTTCAAATAAAAAGTATTGTAAACATGGTAAGAATAAGTGTCCATCGATCCATGAATGGATTAATAAATTGTGGTACATGTACACCATGGAATATTACCCAGCCTTAAAGAAAGATGGAGACTTTACCTCTTTTGTGCTTACATGTATGGAGCTGGAACATATTCTTCTTAGCCAAGTATCTCAAGAATGAAATAAAAAATATCCAATGTACTAAAGCTAATTTAAAGGTTCCATATTAAGACTATAATCCAACTGTAGCACAAAAATATGGGAAGGAGAGAAGAGGGAAAGTTGGGATTGAGGGAGGGTAATTGGTGGGGCCACACCTACAGTGCATCTTAGACGGGTACAGGCAGAACTTAACAAATGCAGTATACAAATGTCTTCATACAATAACTAAGAAAATGCCATGAAGGCTATGTTACACAGTCTGATGAAAACATTTCAAATCGTGTATGAAACCTGCACATTGTACACCTTAATTGCACTAATGTACGCAGCTATGATTCAATAATAACAAAAAAGAAAGTGAGAGACAGAGAGGCTTAGGGAGGCAATGAGAAAACACACCCAACTGACACCTGACTCCATAGAGGGTCAGATTATTGTAAAAGACAAATTTAGCCCTCAAGTGGCCCAAGACATTCAAAGAAAACTCCAGAAATTGGCTATAGTCCTAGACCATAACCTGGAGAATCTCCTTAAAACAGCCACTACAGTCTTTTGTGACTGAGATCTGGAGAGAAAGGAGGAAAAAGAGAGAAAGGAACAGAAAAGAATGACAGCTCTAGTAATGGCACTCTGACAAACGAGCAACCTTCAGGGGCAGAGGGAAACCAGAGGAGGGAAAAACAAGTGCTTCCATTGTGGTCAGACTGGCCACTTCAGAGAAGACTGCCCACAGCAGTACCACTGGCTTGGCAAGCCACCTGGTCCCTGTCCAGAATGTAAGGGTGACCACTGGAGGGTGGCCTGTCCCCAGAGGCGAAGGCCTCCTGGGACAGTGACCCCATTGGAGTCCAAACTGGACTGAGGGTGCCCGGGGCATATTGTCATGGCTCCAGCTTGTGTCATCACCCCTCAAGAGCCCCAGGTTTGCCTTACAGTGGAACGCCAGGAGAAAAACTTCTTTTGGACACTGCAGCAACCTTTTCTGTACTTCTCTCTAATCCTGGTCTTTTATCTCCCAAATCCATAATTATACAGGGGGTGTCTGGACAGCCAGTTACCAAATTTTTCTCCCAGTATCTAAGCTGCAATTGGGATGACTTGCTGTTCTCTCATGCCTCCCTAATCGTCCCTGAAAGTCCTGCTCCTCGTTTGGGGAGGGACATACTAACTAAAACAGGAACTTTACCCTTCTGGAGATCTAGTCATGATCAAAACTCTTCCTTCTAATTCACCTTCCCTGACCCCAACTTGGGAAGACCCCTTTCCTGTTACCTTGTCTTCTTCTACTGTTAAAGTTATATGAGTCGATTCCTGCATACGTCATTCATGAGTAAAGTCCTGGAACCCTCCATCTTCTATGGTGGCAGGCAATGAAGACAGCCAACCACAGACCACCTACACTTGTGAGCCAAAAGAAAGTTTGAAGTTGTTGTTTGGGAAACAGCAAGAATATGGTTTTCTTTTGGCATCATTGAATAAGTGCTTCTGACCTGATGCTGTTCTAC
>CAUYON010082337.1:0-10906 GCA_963573935.1 Arctocebus calabarensis
TGTAGTCCCAGCCACTTGGGAGGCAGAGGCAGGAGACTCGCTTGAGCCCAGGAATTGGAGGTTGCTGTGAGCTGTGATGCCACAGCACTCTATCCAGGGTGACAGCTTGAGGCTCTGTCTCAAAAAAAAAAAAAAAAAAAACCCAAAACAAAAAAACAAAGAGCAAAAGTCAAGAAAATTTAAACATGGAGTGAGTATAAGATGATACCAATAGATTATAAAAAAAAATCACAGGCTTGATAATGATTTCATGGTGACATAAGAACAATGACCACAATTTTAAAGATCCATACCAAAATACATGGGGGTAAAAAGACAATGTTGGAGACTTGCTTTTAAAAATTACTATCCTTCATCTATGAAAATAGATATAAAAGTATAGTTGTGTGTTATTCAAAGCAAAATTATCACATTACTTCTATTATACTCTCAACTTAACCAAACAATTTACAAATGAATGTTGGTCAGGGGAACATTCTATAGACCAAGTATGCAGATTTGTGGAAATCCATTACTATTGTCAAGAAAACAAGAAAAATGTGTATGTGCCACTGTATTTTGCTGATGGCAAAATAGCAGCCCACCTTAGTGTAGCATAAAAATGATAACAATACAAGATAAAAAATAATGCCTACTTGTATTATCTCATTTAATGCTAGAAAATCATCCCTATAGTAAATCTAATATCCCCATTTCATAGACAGAGAAACTGAGTCTCAGGTGGATCCGATAGAATGAGATTTTAACATGGCCTGTCTCATCCCATGTACAGTATTCTTAATATTGAATGCCTTGTCTATTATTCAATAAATATTTACTAAGTGCTATGCAATACTCAATGGGCCTTTGTGTTTTAAAACATCTGTACACGTTTTCTTAGATCTATTTGGTATTGAATGGATCCCATTAAGCACTGTGTGTATTTTGCCTTGTTTACTTGGAGAACTGAACTAACAATTTCCATCAACTAAGTGTTTTAAATCTTTAAACTTGACGAAAAGGGTGATGGGCTATATTTTCCAACTGGCTACCCAGTAGTCTTTATTTACTCCTAATAAATATGTATTTCTGATATTGATTCTATACAATTTAAGGACATTAAATGCATCAACATAGTTTTGAAACGAGGCTAACATAAATGTCAAGTCTTTTGGATCTGTGACAAGCTGTATAAAACAAAACACTAACGGGCATTTAAAAAAGAAAAAAAGGACAGCCTCTGAGATTGTCAGTGTTTAAGGACTTGTTATTTATGCTCTAAGTAAAAAGAACACCATTGAGACATTTGGGCAGGAATTTATTTAACCTGTTTTCCCATGTCAGAGGCCAGAGTATTTATGGTTTACATGGTATATATATAATATGTAAATTATATAGATATTTACTGTCTTCCCCTTGCTTCTGAAGCATGGGTGTAAATTAGTTTATGGGTTATTAGGCATTGGAGCAGAAAAGTGAGACTAGCAAAAGAGGCTTCAGAAAGAAAATTTCAGACATATTTGTTCAATCTCATAAAAATGAATTGCCTGTATTTCACCATATGGCATAATCTATGCAGTGCATTGTTTTTTTTTTTCTTTCTTTTCTTTTTTTTTCTATGCAGTACATTGTATCTGTCCATAATTTTTTTGCTTATTGTAGTATTTCTATTAATGACCATGTTTTTGGCTTCCAATTGTTTAATTTCTCTAGTGCTTTATAGTAGTAGCATCCAACAAAAATATAATGCAAGCCATATCTATAATTTAACATTTTCCAGTAGACATATTAAAAGTAAAAAGAAAGCCAGTAAAATTAATGTTAATGGTATATTTTTATTCAACATTAAGTGAATATTGACATTTCAATGTGCAATTAATATTGTATAAAATTATTAATGAGATTTTTTATGTTAAGTCTTTGAAACGTATGTGTGTTTATACTTGCAGCATATATCAATTTGGAGAAGTCACATTTTAAGTGTTCAACAGCCACGTGTATCTTATAACTACCATATTGGACAGAAGGGTTTGCTCTATCTGAAGTTAACCTAAAGGACAACACCTTGAATTAGTCCTCTTGGGAGAAAACTGAACAATTCTATAAAGTAAGAATTATCTGCTAGTTGTGAATGCTGGATTAATACTTCTGGAGTTCAAAGTACTGCAGCTGTATTTCAGTCTCCATGCAGCTGTATCATATAAAATGAAGACGTTTTAATCTCAATCGGAAGCAGGCACATTGATGAAGTGAGGGAATGTATAGCGCACGTGTGCTGGAATGAGTGTTTTCCTGGAGACCTTGCAGGAAGTGTCAGTTCTGTAAATACCAGGATGAGTTTTTGACATCTTCTGGGTGATTATTTAATACTTGATGTAATGTGCTGAGTTCTTCCTTTTCCTAAAGGAAGCTATTATTTTGAATATCTTTCAACCTAGAAAAAACATACTATTATAACTTCTACCAGTCTACGAACCATAGCTTGGTATGCTCTGGAAAGTGATCAACCACTGACCACCAGGTAAAGAGGGAGAAAGAAATACTACATGGCTGGATAAGAAGAAAGGCATATGCTTTTATTTTTGTGGGTATATCTTTTTCAGGGGACAGAAACCAACATTGCCACTCAACTATGTGCTGGGAGTCCCATGTTCACCTTGAGTCACTATTCCTTTCAGGGACATGAGACACATTATCCCTGAAGGTGATCTGGGATATTCACTGCTCCGATTTTGAGAAGAGATCGCCTTTTACCTTCCACACTTTGCTCTAGCAGTTTCTTCCTCAAAAATATTAATTAATTTAACCGGTATTTATTAAAAGCCTATTGTTCTAGATACAAGAATTATAAGACTGAAAAGACATGGAAATATCCAGAAGAATAGAACAACATGCCCTCCCACATAGGAGACAAAGAAATAAATATTTATTTATTAATAGTGATCTTTATTTTAAAGATCAATAGTGATTAGTGATGGGAGGAAAGTAAAACAAGGAAAGAGGTGGGAAACACTGTGATTTGGGGGTCATCTGTACGGGGTGGTGGTGCAACTTTTGATATGAAGGGCAAGCAAGGGTTTTATTAAGGCGGCATTTTAGTAAAGATCTGAAGAAGGTAAGGAGACAGCCACAGCACTCGTCTGTTCAAGGCCCACAGGGATGCTGGAATCCCTAAGTATCTTTCCTCCCCTTGAGACCTCCCTGCGTATCTCATCTACCCCACATAAAGGCATACTTCAGACTTACTAGTCCAAAGGATTACCTTATACAGTCTAAATTTACTGAGCAGAGCCTCTGGTTGTACTGGGACTCTCCTGAAGACACAGGAGGACAGTTGGAGGTCAGCGAGCCCCTTTACAGGTTTTGGCCAATTGCAAAATGAGGGTTGCTAAGTAAATGATCTATTGCTAGTTTCTGGGGCTTCTGGTCTGTTGCATTTGGTTTTGCTTCTCTCTCCTCCCCACCCGCCCGACTCCTTCTCTTCTGTAGCACCTGAGCTAGAGCTGGCTCATTGCTTGAGCACTCCGTGTACCTCTCCCCTCCACCACACAGCGTCTCTTTGGCAGCTCTGCCCTTAGCTACCTGCTCATTGTTAAGTGCTGTCACTGACCTTCACCTCATCAGCAAGATCTTCACCGGTAAGAAAAGGAGGAAATACTACTAATCAAATGACAGTCAAATCACCCTCCCTGAAGCCAAAGGAAAACTGGCTGAGGAAGAGTCTGAAACATGCGGAAAGAATTAGATTTAAGTTTAAATGTGTCTCTATAAAAGATAAATATGAATAGATAATAACACCTAGCTAAAATGTGGCTAAGGCTAAATGGAAAAGAATTAATTTTAAAAAGGCCAAGGAATATCAAACCTGGAGAGCATAGTTTCTCTCTCATAAATTAGTGAGTCACAATAGTTTAGGCGATAAATGAATAATTGTGGGGTAAGACTGACTAGGTGTTTTAAGGTTATTGAAGATCTTAAATTGCAGCAATTTAGCAGAGAGTGGGTTCAGCATGTTTTAATATAACAATTAGCTCCCAGTAAAAGGAGGGAATTAAAATGCTCCTGTTCGTGTGCCGGCTTCTGTTGTACTGATCATGTCTAGCACTTGCTGGTTTGGGGTTAGACTTCCAGGCTATCTGGGTGGCAGGCTTTGCGTTGATGTTTACTTTCTTTAAAACAAAAGCTTCCTTTAAGTCTCACAGAAATGAGAATCATTGAACGTTAAAGCTGGAAGGATATTAGCACTTTGAAACTTTTCATCCTACAGATAGAGTCAGTTTCTTCATCTGTAAAAAATAAAGGAGTTGAAAGAGATGAAAGAGATGATAGATTCCAAGAATCTACAAAATCTGGAGAGGCTAAGTGGTTGCCCAAACTTGCACAGCTGGCCTGTGCCAGACTGGGAAAGTGGACGTGGGTCCCAGTATTTTCTTTATGGTTGTGAGCCAATTTTGTATCATAATAAATCAAATCAGCTCAGTTGTTTGACACAATGCAGATAAACAACCACGTTACAGAGTTGGATTTTTTCCCATTTCAATCAGTTTTCCTGTGCTGTGTAAACATAACCTCAGGGATATCACCAGCCGCAGAAGGAACAAAGCTGGAACACAACTCAATTGCGTTTAGAGCCAGCTGAGTCACTCAATAGAATACAACAAACTCAGCCTTCAGCACTGGGACAAGGAAATAATGGAGGCTGTGCTTTTCAATTTGCAGAGTTGTGCAGAGGTGACCTGAAATGAGACTTGACCCTGAAAGGTGGAATGCCCACGTATGGCCGAGGAGAGCAAACTTAACTAGCTAGAAATCACCAATGGGATAAAAACACTTTGTCCTGAGTCCATGCTTCTAGAGGCTGCCAAGAGATTTTTGCACTTCCCTAGGGCTTGTGTGAACTTCGGGTAAAATCTTTTAGCAATGACCTAGTAACCAGATTATCCTAACCCTGGAGATGGTCTTGGGGCTCTGATCCTCTATTCTATACCCTACATCTGAGACCCACTTTAATTTCATTCCCTTCCATTATATACTAATCCTTCCCCCACACACACACAACCATAAGCAAAATAAAACATGACAAACCAAGGAAAGTATTTGTGACTTATATCACGAAGAATTATCTCTAATATGTATGTTAAGGACTTCTAAAATTTGAAATGTAAAAGACCAACAACTCTACTGGAAAGGACACCTTATAAATAGTTGGTTTTCAAAAAGATATGAACAAATGTTCAACCTTACTCATAATAAGAGAAGTACTAAGTCAAAGCAAAGGGACATATAAATCCTTCCCTACCATAAGGATAATACCCCCAAATTTCCATAGCCTATTACACCAGTAAGAGTGTGAAGAAAAAGTCTTTACAAGGGCTGTCATACACTGCTGGTATGAACGCAAAATGGCATAAACTTTAGGGAGAGGATTTTGACATCTAAGAATATTATCAATGCAGGTGCCTTTATTAGTCTCTAGAAATCTTTCCCAAAGAAACACTGGCAAAATGTAAAAAGCTGTTAATTGCAGTGCCATTCATAATTGTAAAAGAGAAGATTGAAACCAAATATCCACCCCTAGAGGACAGGATGAATACATTGTGAAGTATTCTGCAGCTGATAAAGAGAATAAGAAAGATCCTTGTATGTTGCTATGTAGTAATCCCCTAAATACTGTAGATCAGATGAACATAAGGGAAAGAGCCATATGTATAGCAGCGTACAGTAGAGTATGTGCATGTTTATATAATTGCTTAAATTAAAAAGTTTTAGGTAAGCTAAGAAATGACTAAAATCAATGGAAAGGGAGGTTATAGAGGACAGAAATGGAAGTTACGTTTCTCTTATTTTGTTTATGGTTTTGATTCTGGAATCCTGTGGATGTTTAATCTAATTTTAAAACAAAAACAAAAAGCAAAATAAAACAAATGAATATTGCTGTATATTGACTTGTGGCTTGACCACACAGAGGAACTATTTCAAATGGTTTTAAAAGAGAGTAATTTTTAATTGTATATCACTGGCGGGTTATATCCAGAGTTTAACAATGACCACTATGAAATCCTAAACAGTTTTGTTATCATATATTTAGTAGTAATATGTACATTATAATTTTGAGAATATATATATTTTAAGCAAGTAAGAAATTATATTAATGTGTTGGAAGAGGAAAAGTAGGCAGAATAAAAATGAAAATGCAAATAAAAATTCCGTACTAAAAGTAATTCAAAAGTAAAATTCAAAGTAAAACTACTAGAATACAATATTTTAATGGAAGATTATGAATACGAAAATATAATTTCTCCTTAAAAAAAATAAGGTCTAGGAACAATTATTAACCCAGCAATATAAACTCCCAATCCCCATATTTTATTGTCTAAATGAATTTCACTCTTAGAACCAAGGCTTTTTGAAGAAGTGGCAGATTCCAAGTCAGGGTGCAAGAATTAAATAATAGAAAGTTGGAACATCCAGTCCTACCCCAAAGCAAGAAAACTATCAAAAACCATTAGGATCATAACAGAAGTATATGGGAGAAACTTGAAGAGGCTTCCAATTTCCAAAAGTAGAGTATTTTAATCATCAAAAATCATGATAGTAGTAGATTGAAATATATCAACTATAAAAATCCATTGTATTCATAACAATACTTTTTAAAAAGCCCATCTCATTGGTAACATGGAGAATGCTACACATTATTTTGAAATTTAGCAAATAAAGAGAAAGAATAGATCTTTTCCCTGCTTTTTATGTGTGTTTAAATTAACCCATCAGATATTACAATAATTGAACTCAAAAACTATTTCTTTGAGGAGAGTAGAGAGTAATAAATAGGAAAGGTAGGTGTGAGTTATCATGCCACCAGTTTGTAAGCTCCAATAAATATTGGATTAAGTAGTCAGTATCAACAGGTACTAAAGCCATAAAATAAGAACCTCTTAAAATGTCAAGTGTCTCAGACTTTAATGTGCACACAAATCAATTAAATTCTAGTCTCTGATTCACTAGGTCTGGGGTTGAGCATTTATAAAGTCAGCACATGGTGCCAGTGCTGCTGGTCTGAGGGCTGTGCTGAGGAAGACAAAAGCTGCCCCTGACAATCAAGAGCTGCCCAATACTGTCAGCTGGACCCTGGTCCTGTCGAACATAAACAAAGTCCCAGAACGCCAAGTTCATTCTGTGACCATGAGAATGAGTCAAGGCAAAAATACAAATAATGAACATTGTGCAAATTGCAAAATTGACCAAACATCCCTCTACCCTGGCTATTATGAGTGACCATTTCTTATTTATCAAGTATAGCATTAGGCTCAACCAAATACTTCCTCTTTCTAAATGAGACTTAACTAAGATGTCCAGTTTTGAAATTATTCCTACTACCTGATGGTGTCTAATTCAGAGCAAAGCCACAATGTTCATTGCAGCCCAATTCATAATTGCTAAGTCATGGAAGAAGCCCAAGTGTCCATCAACCCTCGAATGGATTAATTAATTAATGGTACATGTACACCATGGAACATTACGCAGTCTTAAAGAAAGATGGAGAGTTTACCTCTTTCATGTTTACATGGATGGAGCTGGGACATATTCTTCTTAGCAAAGTATCTCAAGAATGGAAGAAAAAGTATCCAATGTACTCAGCCCTACTATGAAGCTAATTTATAGGTTTCATATGAAGGCTATAACCCAACTATAGCCCAAGAATATGGGGAAAAGGGCAAGGTAGGGGTGAGGTTGGGGTGGAGGGAGGGTAATTGGTGGGGCCACACCTACGTTGCATCTTAGAAGGGTACAGGTGAAACTTACTAAATGCTGAATACAAATGTCTTCATACAGTAACTGAGAAAATGCCATGCAGGCTATGTTAATCAGTTTGATGAAAATAGTTCAGTTTGTATATCAAACCAGCACATTGTACCCCTTGATTGCACTAATGTATACAGCTACGATTTAATAATAAAAACAATTAAAAAAACCTCTCTAAAATCACCAAACATAAGCCAAACTCCTATGATAAGTCCCTGCTAACACCCACTGAGATGTGTCATGGTTCTCTAGGGGGAGTAGTCTCACTCACTGTGATGTAGAATAAAATCATCTTGTTTAGCAACAGGTGTGTTCAGGTGGTCTTTGCCGAAGTAGCAATTTGGTATAAAAGGATAGATCAGGCTGACAGCTGAGTCAATAATCACAATTTGCCTCCTGATGGATGCAAGGCCTGTAGTACCACCCCTAAAGTAATCATGCCAAAAAAGTTGAGCCTCCTTCTGATTAAGCCTCTCTCTCTAACCACTGGAGGAGCATCATGGAACATTTTAAAGAACCGCACTCAATTTAATCACAAGACAAATTACCTTTTTCTAACAAATAAATAATAAGAAAAATTTTAAATAGAGGAAGAATTTATAGATTAAAAGGGCCTCAGCAGTCATATCAATTGTGATGTGTGACCCTTGTTTGGATCCTGATTTGTGTGTAGTAAAAACTGCTGTACCAACTAATAATGATAACAATAATTACAATAAGACAGTTGGGAATACTTGAACAGTGAATAAACCTTTGATATTATTAAAGACGGATTGTTAATATTTTTACGTGTATAACGGTGATGGTCATTTTTCTAAATACTTATGAATCAAATGATATGATGTCTAGGACTTGCTTTGCCATAATCCAGTCCTGATGAGAGGAAGAGTGTGCAGGGGGCGGATAATAGAGAAAAAGCTTAGCCACATTTGCTAACTGCTGAGGGGCATATGGAAATCCTTTTGACTATTCTTCCTACTTTGGATATGGTTGAACAGTTCCATAATGAATAATTTTAGAAAATATTTTAGGCCACTTAAATCATTAGATCATTTTCAGAAGGTAGAATATATTCAAATAGTATATGTTACAAAGAGGGGGCCAATATACAGAGAAAATTTTGTAAATATTTTTTCAAATTTTGTAATCAATATCTCAGTAAATAAAGGTATATTTAGTGAGAATTTGCCATTTTCCTTTTGTATGGTGACTTTAGGGGCAACTTTTGGGACACCACTGTGTAGCTCAAAATGGCTACACATTGTAGAGAGATAAACTAAAATGACTTGAAAGAGCCTCCATCACTACCAAGATTGCTTTGTGATCCATTTCTTAAGAGCTATTATTAACAGAATATTCACCTGTTCCTTTCTTTCTTTTTTGTAATTACTAATAGATGTGTCAACTGCAAGTGAAGAGGAATAAGGAAGTATTATTACATAGACTCAGGTGATGGTTTTGAGAAAAACACTCAATTTAAATGTCTGAGTCTTTAAAAGAAGGAAACATATTATTTGAGCAATTACCTGGATCTGTAGCAGACATCAGTGAACCAAAAAATAAACAGTCTGTGAAATGAAAGTCTCCATTTTTCAGCTGGCCAACATACATCATGGCTTTCACAAAACCGTACATAATTAACCTGTTGAAGAGAAAAAGAAGATTTTTTGAAACATCAAGTTAAACTCCATGTAAACCCATACTGTCAAACTAACATTCTAACATGTTTGTGGGTAAGCATCGTGCAAAAATAACCACCATCCTGTCAACGCAAGGCCATGCCAACCCTCTGTACACTGTAATGTTTTGCCTGTGAAAGAAACTTACCAACTATCACAATCCATTCACCTGGCAAGGGGTAACAGAACACTTTATAATTTATCTAATGAAAACAAGAAAAATCTCAAGGATATAAACAATAATCTGTCAAATGTGGCACAGCAAATCATGACCCCCAAATACAGTAGCTGTGTTGACAACTGTAAATGGATTGCTTTTCCTTCTTTTGTCTGCTGGGGGTGTCTGAAAAGAGTCCAAATTTTAAATTTGTCACTGTGATGAGAAGGCAATTGGCCACTTGCTCAGCACTCTGTCATTTAAAACACATGAATCTATGCTACTCCTGGTGTCAGGACACTTCCACATCAGGTAGAGAATCACTATCAGGTTGTATGGAACTTCAACTCACTGTCAACAAGGAATACAGATATCGTTCTGTTTTGATCTTTCTCTATCATTTCCGATTCTTTGAGGGTATAGAGAATTAGGTTGCACTGATTGCATTTGTTAGGTAACGTCTCTGTTTTGATCTTTCAGTGAAAGGTTTTATAACCTCACCATCCCCATACCCTGGAACACAAAATGTCGATTTGGGGTATTATTTGCCATCCTGCAATTTTTAAACTGTATTTGATTATTTATTGACTGTTTGGTTTTGCTAAAATCCTAGCCAGGGAAATGAAGAGATTGGGGAACTGGACCACAGTATGATTTAACAACTATAAGGGTCTGCAGAAACTATAGGTCATGGAACCAATGGGTGTTTAAACACTTAAATGCATTTAAAGTTATTTCTTTAAAAAAGTTCTGAGGTAATCAGCATGGCATAAAAGCCTTAAGATCAGATGTTAGAAATTATAATGACAATAAAAGTGAAAAGATTTCAATCTACTGAGAAACGCTTCTGAAACACTTCTGTGAGAGAATATTTCAGACATTCCTGCATTAGATACAAGCTTTACCACTTACAGGCTACATGATTTTAGGCCATTACTAAAATGTTATGAACCTTGATATCCTTATTCATGAAGTAGGGATAATGATGATAATCACCCATAGAGGTTTTAAGGATTGACTGAAAAAAAATATATAGGGTACCCAAAAAATGTATATACATTTTAAGCAAAAAAAAAAAAACAAAACAAAAAAACTGCACCTATTCAGGGTTTGATCTGGGGGAGACAACTCCTCAACTCTGAGGACCGTCATAGGCAACAGTGAAAAATAATCATGAGGCGGAATCAACAGAAAAACTCTGGCAATATGAATAATCAGAGTAGATCAACTCCCCCAAGGAATGACAAGGCAGATACAGCACAAGATCCCGTGCATAAGCAAATGGCTG